>LDAU01000154.1:600000-822385 GCA_001447515.1 Pseudocohnilembus persalinus
CTCCTGAACTTAAGTTAATTCAGATTCGGTAAATAATTATTTATTATCTGATTTTTTTTAAAAGTTTTCAAAAATGTTGTTGTCATTATTTAAAAGTCGTTAAGTGAGAGGTTTTTCGTCTAGATCTATATTTGACTAATGAAATCTTGAAATATAAATAGCTAAAAGATATTTTAAAAAAGGAACTTTCAACTAATCTACGTCAGGATGTATTCCATTATCTATAAATTCTTCGATTCTCCATACTCCTACTTCCACAGCAATACACTTGGGGCCTAATTCTGTAATTAAAAACTTTTTAAACGATTATATAAAAATATAATTAAAAAAAATATTTTAAGAGATATATATAAATAATATTATAAATAATGTTAATTCTTTAATAATATATATAATCTATAATATTTGTAGCAGAATTAATTTTTTATTATCGAAATGATAAAATAATATAAAATAAAGAAAATTAACAAATTTATAAGTTTTTACCTTATTCTCCCAAAGATACGAAAATTTTATTTTCCTTTTCAGGCTAAACCAATCCTTCGGCCTTACCGAAAATTCTTAACACGTATTTTTTTTTTTAATCAAATTTGTGTGAAACTTTAAAAGTTTCATTTGTTAACCCTGTTAATTTTTATAGTATTATGTCTTCTAATGGAACATTTTTATATTCCTCTACATTTTGCTAAACAATCAATTTTTTTTTGTTTAATAAGTCAATTTCCTATGAATTTTTTAATGAAATTTAATCTTGATCATTTTAATTTTTTGCAGAATTTTATATGTCTAAACAATTTTTATTATTGTTTAGCAATTTTAAGAGAAAATCTACTGTTAAATACATGATATTATAATTTTTTTCTAATTTCCGAATTATATAAATAATATCAATATTATATATAAGTTTTTGTAAATCTTTTTTTATTTTAATTTTTAGTTTTTTATTTAAGAAATTTGTTAAAATTATAAATATTATAGTGTTCTATAAATAAATAAAAATTCAGAAATTTTTACCATTTTTAACATTATGTAGAAAATTATGTTAAATTTACTATATAATTTTAAAAATAATTAATAAAAATTGTAAATATTTTATTTTGAGTCCTCTATTAACTTAAAATGCCTAGTAAATATTATTTTTTTATTTTATTTGCAATCTGCATATTAGAATAAATAAATATTAATTGTTAAAAAACTTAAAAAAGATAAAGTAAAATGATTAACGATATAATAAACAAATTAGATAAAAACAAATAAGTTGAGTCTTAATTTTTACAAGAATTTTATGATAATTAAAAAAAAAGTCAAAGATAAGGATATGATCCAAGAGATCCAAACGGTAGAAGATTATCAGAGTTTTGGGAGTAAAAATATTTATATTTAATTTATTAAATAAATGCTGATATTGAAATAATAGTTAGCTTGATTAACTATACTAAACACTTTAAAAATATTATATATTTTTTTGTTATTAATTTAAAATTTATAATATTTAGTAAGGGTGATGACATATTTTCGGTGACTTTTAAAAAATATTAAAATTTAGTGCTAAATTTAATTGACCCTAATACATACTCAAAACAAAATTATAGAAAATTAAAGTAAGCAATAAATTATAAAATATAAAAATTGAAAATTTACATTATTTAATAAAAAGATAAAAAATCCAGCTTTACGATGCATATTTGTACATGTATTTTGCAATTGTAAAAAAAACTAATTTAGTAAATTATATCTATTAAAAATTTAATCATTTATAATTTAAAGTTTTCTTTGCCAGTATTATATGTAGTTCCTTTTCTTATACCTAGAATTTAACAGGCTAAAAAATCATATTATTTACATTAATACGTTAAAAGATAGTAAATTAAACATAATAAATTTAAGATTTATTTTATGTTATAAATTTTAACATTAAATAAATATAATAAAATTACATTTAAAGGTTTTTCAATTAAGAACTTGGGCTTAAAGGATAAAGAAAACTAAGGTTACATGAATTAAAAGATATTTTAAAAAAATAAAATGAGGAAAAAGTATGATTCCTATATATTAATTTACAAGATAAAATTTTAGTTATAATAATTTAATAGGTTTAAATATAATTAATATTAGTAATTTTTATATTATTAGTGAAAAAAGAATGAAAACATTTAATATAGTAACTTACTTTTTAGTAAATTAATTAGACTTAATAAATTTTTTGAGTTATAGGTTTAAAAAAAATAGTATAACTTTTTTATATTAATGAATTTTTTTTTGCTATTAAATATTTTTATATAAACTCATTTATTAGTTTTAAGTATTTTTTTTTAATTTGAATTTTAATTTATGTTGATTGTATTGTAGTTTTAATTTTGATTTATTTTTGAAAAGTATTGATAATATTATCATATTCTAGTATTTTCATCATCATCTATGTTTCTTTAAAATCTAGTTCTATTTCTTCCAATTCTATCTTCTAATGTTTCATTTTTCCCACTTTCATTATATAACTAGTGTTGCATTTTTCTTTTAAAATCGTGTTTTTTCTCTTCTTTAAGATAATCATCATCTTTATGTGCATCTTTGTAATCTTTTTACAGACTTTCAAGTTTATCTTTAGTTAATTTTTTGGCGTCTTCGTTCATTTTTTTTCTAAGCTCTGTTTTTTCTTCGTCTGTCAAAGGTCTACTGTCCAAACTTCTGTTTTCTTTTTAAGGTTTAAACATTTTTTTCATTCTTCCGAAATCCATTTATAAATTTCCTGATTCATCTTTAGTTACAATTTAACCAAGTCTTTATTTCATGAAATTTTCATAATATTACTGAGAAGCACTGGATTTAAAGGAAGCAGTTGATAAACCAGATATGTTAGAAGATGAAGATTTTTAAGACAAAGTGTCTGAATTAGAAGAAGAAGAGTCCGAATCTGAAGATGAACTTCTTTTATTTTTTTTGGATTTTTTGGATTTTTTTGACTTTTTTTTGCTGCTTTTATTTTCTGCTGATTCAGATCGCGATCTGGATCTTGAATGGGAATTCTATTCTCTTTTACTTGATTTCTTTTTGCTTTTTTTCTCTTTTTTCTCCTTTTTTTATTTTTTTTTAAGTTTTTTTAATTTTTTTTTTAGTTCTCTTTCTTCTTGCAACTTTATAAGCTTTTACATTTAGATTGGGTTATTTTTTAATTCCATTTTTTATTTTTATTCTTCTTACATAATTTTATATAAAGGATCTTCATTTTTTAAAACAAAATCTTCGCATTTTTAATTTGTAAATTCCTCTTTTTTTATTGCTTATAACTATGGCTCCTGAAAAAAATATTTTAATTTTAATAAAAATTTTTTTAATAAATTATTTTGTAAATTTATAAATTCATATATAGTAAAGTAAAATGAAATAAATAAAATTTACATGTTTTTCATCTACTTCTTTTCCCATTAAAAATTCTTCAGCTGTTTGCTACTACATTTATTTTGATTAATTTGAAATCATCCAGTCCATTCTGGCTAAATTATTTTCTGAAATATATCCAGCTTTTTTCTATAATTCTTTAATTTATTCTTAATGTCTTTCTTCTTGCAATTTTTTTTCTCTTTCTTTCTCTCTTTTTAATTTCTCAGCTTCTTTTTATTCTCTAATCCATACTTTTTCAATATTTTTAATAGAACCAGTATGCCAACATTTTTTATTTAAATAATCTAATCCCATTTTTTTATTTTGTTTTGTTTTGTTTTGATTTATTATTTTTATTTTAATAAATTATAAGTTAAAAAGAAATATTTATTTTCAATATGATTAAAGTGAATTATAATTTTCTATTTAACTAATAGTTTCTTCATATTTAATTAACTATATGAGATAAATTGTTATAGACAATTTTTTATAAATTCATTTCATTTATTTAATAAGACTTAAAACTAAATATTGCTAATCAAAATTGATATTCCTTTAATTGATAATTTAATAAATTATATTAAACCTGCTAATATTAATATAAAATTAACGAACTAATTCTCTCATAATTTATTGACATTCCAAATATAAAATAGTATAAATATATTATTTCAAATAGTTTTATCAAATATACTACGTATTGCAGTAAAATTATTTATTTTTAATATTTTTATAGATAAATCATAAAATAAAAGTTATAAATCAATATGATATGTTCATATTAGTATCATTATTTATTGCTAAATTTATAAAATATTAATTTCATTTTTAATATATGAAATAACAAATATTGTTAATGTCAAATTATAATATGATGATTATATTTAGTCTATATACGTAATTTATATAATAATATAGTTTTTAGCTTGCTAAATATTATAAAATTTAAAGAATATTGATGTTATAATATATATATATAGAATTTATATATAGCAGTGTAGCTTTATTTAGTTTAATATATAAGATTAGCTTGTAGCTTTATAATAGTATTATTAATTATATAATCTCACTTACATAATTTTAAAATATTTATTGTTATAATTAAAAAAATAGCATTATTAAAAATATCTCACTTATATAATATTTATAAAATTTATATTAAAATTAATTAGTTTGTCAGTTTTATAAGTTAGTTAGATTTTTTGTTTGTTAGGTTTGTTAGAGGCATTATTTTAAAAAAAATTTTAATCTCACTTAATAATATTTTTGAAAGTCATTTTTTTTTTTATCATTATGATTAAATACAATAGTATTAATCAAATTAAATATTAAATTAAATATTAAATACAAATATCTCCCTAAATTTTAAACTTATTTTATTAAAAGAAAAGAAAAGTAAAAAGAAAGACAAAGAAGATAATGTTGATTTTATTTGCTTATTTGTTTATTTTTTTTTTTGTTTTTTTATTTCTTTGACCATATTTCAGGGTTTTTAAAGGCTAGCACTTTGGCTCATCTTGTCCGATAAAACTGCATTATTTTTGCCTAGATCTCAAGAAGCTGATTTCGAAAAAATGTTCTACTATTTTATTATTGTTATTTTGAAAGGATTATAATAAAACTAGGAAGCATTTCTTCTTTTAGGATTTTTTTTTATCCAGTTTTTAAGTAGATTAAATAAGCAATATTAGACTATTTAATCAAATTAAATAGCCCTGTTTCAAACAGTTATCGCTTAAATCAACTTAAATGGAACATTTTCTAGCACTAAAAGAGTTACAAAGGCGAAAAAAATTGCAAATTCAAAAATTTTGTTGTTTTTTGTGGTTTTTTAAGAATAAAGCAATTTTTCTCGTATCTTTGAATTTCATCTTTTAGCGGGTCTTAAGAATTAGAAAAAAATTCCGGTTTTTAGCTTCTTCAGTTAAAAATTAGACTATCAGCAAAAATAAAAACAATTTTTTTTATGGGCCCGGGTTATTAAGTTAGGTTTCTTTGCTCATCGAGTTTCCTGGATTGGGTTCTTATTATTATCATCCTTTTTAGTTATTATACTAGTTATCAGGAATTGGTAAAAATAGGGGCTATTTATTAATATTTAAAGGGTAACCTGATAACTATTAGCTATAAAAATTACAAATTATCAAAATTTATAATTTAAATTAGCTCATATTTGTTACCCTTTGCCCCAGTAAATTTTTAATTGAATTGTAAAATTATTCCATTTATTTAATTGTCCTCCATAAAATTCCAAATACTACATTATATTACTTTAATTTCTCTCTCTTTATCCAAATTTTAAACTTGTTTTTTTCCTAAATGAGTCTCAACTTAAATTATAATAAATATAATTTAGCTTTTTTTAATGACGACAAGATTTTTTAACGGGTTTGTTTTGGACATTACATTATTACACGATTGTATTAATTTGTTAAAAAATCTCAAAAAAGCCTTAAAACAGGTTGTTTAAAAAACTTAAGTTGGAATAACTTTTTAAAAATTAGACTCATTTCCTCCAAAAAGCCTGTTAAAATTCTTCAAATTTGAGAGATTTGGAGTAATTTTTTTCTTTGTTCATTTACTTTGGATTTTTAAATGTGTAGTATTATTTTTAATTCAATTTTTTTTTTATTTTATTATTTGACTGTTAATAAAATTAAAAAATAAATATTTATAAAAAAAAAATTAAGTAATTTTTGAATAAATCCTAAAATTTTAAATATAAAGGATTGATAGTAAAGCTCATCCTAAAATTCATTCAAATTATTATAATAAAATAAAACAAATATCCAGTTATGAAAATTTTAATATATAGCCATTTTTTTAAAATTTCTATATATTTTTTGTTTACTTTAAAATTCTAATAAATTTTATTGAATTTTATTGAATTTTAAAAAAATAAAAAATAAAATAAAATAATTTTATGAGAATTTTTATAATAAAAACTTTTTAACTTTTAATAATTTTTAATTTTTGTTTCAAATAAATTTTTGGATGCTATCTTAATGGTTATGAAAGCGGTTATTGTGCTTTAGTAGAAAATTTGAAAGAAAATATACCATTCTGCTATGATGCATTATAAGATCAAAAATATATATGCATTCCAATTCCTAGAGTAATTTTACTTAAATAATTTAAATAATTATATATATAAATTCATTTTTTGATAACATATGTGTATAAAATATATGTAAATATTTTTATATAATTAAATATTTTATATGAATTTTTCTTATATTTAAAGACGGTTTGGGCAGACTATACTTTAGAAAAAAGAGATTATTATGTAGAAGAAATATTTGTTAGTAATATAGAGTAAAGGATTGTACTTGAATTTTCCCCAGGGTAATAATAAAAAAAATATAAATTAAATTGCGAATAAAAACCTGTTAACAAATATTTAAATAATAATTTTTAATTTTTTAAGATTTTCTGGCGGTAATATAATATTTTCTAATAAAGACTGTGTGACTAAATATAAAGAATTTTTATGTAAGTGGAATTTTCCAAGTTGTGAAACTGATGATGATTGTATTAATATTAACAATTTTAATATTTTTAGTAAACTTTTTATTTTTATTAAAATATAGATGGAGTAACTAACCCAGTCGATTGTTCAGTTTGTTAAAATTATTTTAATGCCTGTGATGTAACAAAAAACTTATTAAATTTAAGATATTATGATAAATAATCTTTAAAAAGAAAAAATCAATTTATTTTTAAAGTTAATTTTTATAATAATAATTAGCAAGATACAACTCCATGTGCTTTAGTTTATTCAAGTTTAAAACCAGGTTTGACAGATGGGTGTTCGTGATTTAAATGAAAAATATATTTATTTATTTATTTTTAAATAAAATTAATTTAATAAGTAAAAATACAATTATAATGATATTAATGACAAACACTAGCTAAAATATGTTGTTATGGAAAAAAATATAACTTTTTTATTATTTTTTAAAGTAATAAATATTATATTGATATTGTATAGTTCATCACTGTTAGTGTTTAAAAACAAATTCTTATTTGAGATTTTTTACATTTTCTTTTATAAATATATATATAGAAAAATTGTTCTTTTGGTTTAAATAAAATTGTTTGAATGTTGATAATTTATAGAAAAAGAATATATAATAAACATCATTCTATAAATACAAGAATTTCTATAAATTTTCGAATAAACTTCTATATCTCTTTGTGAGAAAATAATCAAAGCCAATTTTTTAATCAGTTTATTTATTAAAATCAATTTACAAATAAATCAAAAGAATTATACTCTTAAAAATATCAATTTGATTTAGCAATTAGTTTTTCAAAAACAAAATTATTTATAAAGAAAAAATAAAAACAAAAAATAATAATTATATATTTTGATGAAAACTTTTTTAATTTCATTAGCTTTAATTTGCATTGTTTTTTCAGCTTAAACTGCTGAAGATGATTTGGTCGAAGAATTCCCTGGGTAAAATTATAAAAATAAACCCATTTTATAAGATTGACAGTTTAATTTAATAATAAATTTTAATATATATATACATTATGTATCTTTATTATTTTTATCTACTATAAAATAAAATATTTAAATAAAATTCAAAAAATTAAATTAGGCGAAAAAATAATATTAATTTTATTTAATTTTAGTTACGGAAAAGTTGATTACGATATATATAGTGGTATGTTAGATGTTTCCGGTGATGGAAAAAGATAATTACATTATGTTTTATTAGAAAGTGCCGGAAACCCTTCTAAAGACCCCTTGGTTATATGGGTAAGCAAATTAAATATATATATATAAGTTAATAAAATTTAAAGAATACATATTATTTATGATTTTTTTTATTTAAATTATAACAAATACATATTTATATTATCTATTTAAATTATTTCACTTTACAATTTATTTAGATATTTTATATTACTTTAATTTTATCAATATTTTATTTAATTAATAAAATATAAAAAGTTAAACGGAGGACCTGGATGTTCTAGTTTATTAGGATTAGTTGGAGAAAATGGACCCTATTTATTTAGAGGAATTGATTATTTTATGTCTGATTTCTAAAAATATTCTTGGAATAATAAGGCTAACGTTTTATATTTAGAAGGACCTCCCGGAGTTGGTTTTTCAATAAATAACGATCCTGATTATGTTTATAATGATATCAATACTGCAAACGATTTCATGCAAGCTTTAGTAGTTTTCAGAGAAAGATTCGAAAATATTTTAGATTTTTCTAATCCTTTATGGCTTTCCGGGGAAAGTTACGCAGGTATGTATGTTCCTTATTTCACCAAAGCTATTTTAGACCACAATGAAAAAAATGGCTAAAATTCATTTGCTATTAAAGGATTTTTAGTTGGAAACAATGTAACAAAAATAAAAAATTTAAATTATTTTATATATATAAAGTAATAATTTTATTTTTAAAAAATAGTGTATGTTGATGTAAGATGATGAAATTTTAGTTAACTTAGGTATGTTAGTATAATATGTTGATAATTAATTTTTCAGCAATGAATTAAGAGGGTATTTCTATAATGATTGTTTCTAAGATGTTGAAAGCGAAAATTGTGAAACTTTCTTCAATACTTTTGCCAATGTTTAAAATAATACCAATCCTTATAATATTTACAATTATACCTACTGTAATTTAATATTTAAGATATTTCTTTAAAAAGAAATTATTATAATTATATTTACATCAATTTTCTTTATTAGCTTATGGACATGACGAGAGCAAATAATAAAAAATGCTTTTAAATAAATTGGGAAATAATTCTCCTTTAATGAAAAAAGTTAAAGAAGTTATATTCTAAGCTAATTAATTTAAAAATTCTGAAAGTGATATTCCTACCCCTGATTAAATTTAAGAAGCTTACTTCAATTTAGAGGAAGTCAAAAAAGCTTTACACGTTGATACTGAAATTGAATGGGCATAATGCAATGGTAAAATTTTTTTTTATCATAATATAAATTTTTAAATATAATTTAGTATAATTATGTATGGTTATTTAAATTTTATTATAAATAATTCTTTTTATAGATGACATTAATGAAGATTATGAAGTATCTGACAACTCCTCTCACCTTTATTAATATTTTGTCGAAGCCGGTTTAGACATTTTGACTTATAGTGGTAACAGTGACTCAATTGTTTCTTGGTAATATACTTATTATTGTTTGGATGATGTAGCCACTAATAAAGAATATGGAATTGACATAACTCCAGCTGTAAATATACTATAATATATTATATATATTCATCTTTAAAATATATTTCAGGAATTTTAGTGTATATAAAAATAATTATATACTTTTGCAAAATATAATTAAAATTTTTAAATATAATAGACTAATTTCTAATAATGGTTGGTTCCTGAAACTTAATAAGTAGGAGGTATGGTTCAATATTTTACTACCAGTTCTGGAAGCAATTTCGTTTATGCTATGGTTAGAGATGCTGGACATGAAGTTCCTGAATATCAACCCGAAGCTGCCTATTAAATGTTTAATAATTTCATTAACGGCGAAAAAATCTGATTTATAAACTTATAATTAAAATTTTAATGTTATTTTAATTTTATTTAACTTAATATATAGTTTATTTTATACTAGTTATTAATACAAATCTCAAGGTAAATACATTTTTACTTAATTAAAATCTAATTATGTTTATATATATAAAATAAATAAAAAATTTTTATCATTTTAATCATTTTTGTTCATCTTCCATCTATTTAATTATTTCTTGTAAAATTTAATAAGCTCCTTTTTCTTTCATTTTATTAGATAATTTTAAACCTAACTCTCTATCAGCAATTGATCCAGTTATTTCTAAAATATATTTAAATTAAAAATTGTCACAAAATTGAAATAAATTTACCTTCTCTAACTGTTTTACTTCCGTCCATATTCCAAACTTATCCGATTATTAACATCTAATCTCCTTAAATTTCTGTATAAGTTGCAATTGGTAATTTACACCCCTATTTGTATTTATATTTAAGTTATAATTATTTTTTTTTAAAAATATATATATTTTTTAATTCATCATAATTTTAATATATAAATATATTTACTCCTTCTAATTTATTTAAAAATTATCTTTCCATATCAGTTCTTATTCTTGCATAATCATCTTAAATGAACTATAACATTCTAAATAACTATTGATCTTCTTTTCTGCATTATACTCCCAAAGCTCCTTAACTAGGAGCGTACAAAAATTCTTTAGCCTCTAAAACGCAGCCAATTTTATCATTTAAGTTTAATCTATATAAGTAAAAATTATTGTTAATATCTAGTTTAGTTAAATAATTTATATAAGCAGAATAAATAAATAACCTGTCTAAACCTGCTTTGGCCAAAACCATTGCATCATAATCTTATTCTTATAATTTTTAAAACCTTTTTTATAAGTTTCCTCTTATATTTTAGAATTCTTTATTTTTTAAAATTATTTTATTAACTTTCAATAAATATAATATTGCAATTAAAAATAATAATAAAAATACTAAAGCTGGGGTATCTATTTTTTAAATTGGTAATTCTTCTTAAAGAAGAAGTTCCGATCATGGCTCCTTCTTTCAAATCTTCTAATTTTCCTTACTTAAGATTTTTAAATATGATAACATCATCTCTGTATTATCTTAATAATTTAAATTAATTTAAATAAAAATATAACAAATAATATATTAAATTGTATTATATTTATATATTCTATTAATTTTATAATACAATTTTGGTACAGCAGCGACAATCAAGTCTTAATGTACAATGGTTGGTAAATCTTTTAATGAATGTACTGCGATATCGCAATTTTTATTTAAACTATAAAATAATTTAATATTAAAATTTTATATCATTTAGTAAGATTATTACTAATTTTTATATATAAATTTTTTATTTATTGTAATAATACATTTCATCTTCTATTTATTTAGTAAAAACTCCTTATCCCCCCATTTTATACAATGGATCTTTTAAGTTTTAATCTCCTACGTAAATTTAACATATAAATATATATATATATTCATTAATATAAATAATTTACCTTCGGCATTTTTAACAGGTACAACTTCAAAATTGTCTTTATTTAAACCTAATTCTTTAACATTAACCAATAATTCTATTACCTTTAAAATGTAAATAATATATATTTTTTTATTTTATTTTTTTATATTTTTAAATAAAATTATATTACTTCATAAACTTATGACAACGCTAAAGCCGAATCTCTAGTAGAAATTCTAAATTTTCTATTTTAAATATTTTTTAAAAATTCTTAGTCAACTTTTTTATAGTTTTAATTTTCTTAAGCTAAAATTTCCATTTTCTATTTTTTATTATATATGTTTGTAAATATTTAGAATTATTTTTTATAAAAAGTAATTTTTATTTATATCTTAATTCTGGTAAATTATTAATCAATGATAACTTTTAAATGCTAACTAATATAGAAAAACAGAAGAAATAATAGTAGAGCTGATAAAGAATAAATAATATATTTAAATTTACTTTAATTTTATATCTTAAAAATAAAAAATAAATTTTTAATGAAATCTTTATTAGATTGATGTTAAAAAATAACTTACTTAAAATTTCGTATCGTTTATTCTTTAGTTTTAAAAATAATTATATATACTAGAATTACTATGTTATAAGATTATAATTTTATAAAAATTGATTTAGCACTTAATAATTTAATAAATTATTATTAAAAATAAAAAAAAAACATAACATTTATAATGACTAATATTTTTTTTATAAGTTTCGGGTTTTTATTTATTTAATTAGCTTATACTTTTACAAATATATTAGATGAAAAATAATTGGTAGAAGATTTAAAAAATGATTAAAAATTGTGGAATGACATTGAAATTTAATTTTCTTAAGGAGATTACGTAAAAAATTATAATTAATTTAACAATAAATAAAATAATTAAAATTACAATTTTAAATTAAAGGCCGGATTTTTTTCTGCCAATAAAACTTATGCTATATTGGATGAACTAGCTTAGAATTTTCCTTTACTTTGCAAGTTTCCTTAAATAATAGGATATACTTATGAAGATAGGACTATGTTTGTATACCCATTGTCAAGTATATAAATATTGATTTTTTGTTTTTGATTTAATTTATAAGCAACAACAAATAAAAGAATATTGTTAAAATATATTAATTTTTATATAAGATATATAAAAAGAAGGTTTAAAGGAAGAAAATGCAATATTTTTGAATGGTTTACATCATGCAAGAGAACCGTTAAGCGTTTCTATGGGTCTTTATACATATGTTTATTATTTATATAATTTTTTAAGAGGAAATGAAGAAATAATATAATTATTAAACAATACAGTTTTATGGTAAAAGTTTTTAAAAATTTTTTATCTAGCATAATTTAATATATACTAAACCTAGGTTTTTGCCAATTGTAAATATTGACACATATGAGTTAAATGTTAAATATTACAGGGATAAAAAAATATTTTCCTACTTAAGAAAAAATAGAAGGCCAATAGAACAATGCACTGATTAATTGTATAATAAATAAATCAAAAAATTTAATTTTTTTAAAAAAAATATTATAAATATTTAAATATACTAGTTAAGGTTATAAAATGGGAGATGGGCATGGAGTTGATTTAAATAGAAATTATGGTTATAAATTTGCATATAATAATATAGGTAGTTCAGGTTCTGAAAAAATATGTTAAGAAGACTATAGAGGAGAAGGACCTTTTTCAGAACCTGAAACATAAGCCATAAAACAATTTATGACAGAAACACATAATATAAAAGCAGCTATAAATTTTCATGCGTAAAAATTATTTCATTAATAAATTATATGATAAAATAAAATATTATTAAACTAATTTAAGATATGGGCCTTTATGGATTACACCTTATAATTATTACAATGACAAAAATAATTCTGATATAGTAGTAAATTCAACTACATACAACATATATTAGTACTATAAAGACAACGTAAAAATATTTATATTTAGTTTTAAAAAGCTGATTTTGTATGCTTTATAATAAACTACATAATTTTATGTTAATTTTTTAATTCAATAAAATCAGATATATTGACAAACAATTATTAAAATAAATTAACTAAAATAAGAGTTTCAAAAAGTATAAATAAATTTATTTGATATTTTAAAAACTATTTCAATATTAATAAATAGATTTTTAAAAAAATTATTTTTTAATTAGTTTTCAAAATTAAAATTTATTATTTAAGATTAACTATTATTTAAATTTATTAATTTAAATTATAAGTGTGAATTAAATTTATTTATTTAAATTAAAATTATTAATAAAATTTATTAATTTAAACTATAAATATTAAAAAAATTTATTAATTTTAATATTGATTTTTAATTAAATTTATTAATATTTTAAAAGGCCAATTTTCCTTAGCATAATACATTTGCATATGGAAATGCAAAATAAACTATAGACTATTAAGCCAATGGGGACGCATCTGACTGGATGTTACATGACTTAGGAGTTATTGCTGTAAGCATTGAACTAGGATCTGATGGCCAACATAAAGAAAAGTCTTATTAATTTTATCCTGATTAAAAAAGTATTTTGCCTACGCTTTAAGAGTGTTTACCTCCTGTAGATTTTTTAGTTTAAATGGTTAAACCCAAATTAACGTAATTATTATTTGTTTTTCATTAATATTTAATTAACTTTATAGATAAAGTGTTAATTTTAAATTTAATTTTAATTTTTATTCGTATTCATTTTTTAGATTGACGACTTATGAGTAGTATTTTTTGCCTGAAGATGCAAAATAAACATTGATTAGAAAATTCTTTGGGAAAAAGGAAAATAGTGACGATTATTAAGTGATAATTTTTACATTTTTTAATTAAGGTCTTTCAGGATTAAGGCCCAATCCTTAAACTAGATCAAGTTTCTTTTTAATAAATCTTAAATTGCAAGGACATACTTCTGAAAATGTTCAAAAATTATTTACAAGATTATTTTTTGAAATTTAATACGAAGAAAATGTTTAATAGGAACTTAAAATAGATAATTATACATATGATTATGTCATGCATTTAAAATAACTTAATAAAGTTAAAAAGATTCAATTTTATGATATGTAATTAGA
The DNA here is from genome assembly GCA_001447515.1 of Pseudocohnilembus persalinus. Taxonomy (NCBI): domain Eukaryota; phylum Ciliophora; class Oligohymenophorea; order Philasterida; family Pseudocohnilembidae; genus Pseudocohnilembus; species Pseudocohnilembus persalinus. The sequence continues at coordinate 614,514 of LDAU01000154.1, forward strand.
AAATTAAATTAAACAACTTTTTTAATAATTAAACATAAAATAATTATTAATTTATAAATATAATTGAACTTTTTTATAATTTGTAGGCCAGACGGAAGTATTGATGTATAAATTTAAATAAGAAATGAAATCCCAGCTAGATCTTACATTTAATTTTATTTGGTATTAAAAAACGACAGTGATTTGATAAGTCATTACAATAACATATTTGATGGCGAAGATTTATTATTTTCTACTAAATTTTTTATTTAATCTGAATTTTATAAAGATTATTACTTTATTGGAGAATAAAAATATTATATAAATCCAAATGATTATTACTTTAAAGTAAATAAATTAATACAAATAATAATTGTTTATTATAAATTTTATATTATTAATAATATAATTTTAATAAAATTAAGGAATAAGCGGATGAAGGGTAAAGTTTTGACGTAAAAATTATTGAACCTAAATTTAATTTAATAAGAGTTTCTTTAGAAAATATAGATTTTTTCTTTGTTTTTGGCATTCTTGTATTTATTATATGTTTGATTTACGGTGTTTAAAAGTATAGAAATAGTTATACAGTATTATAATTACATAATATTATAAATTAAGATGGTGGTACTGAATTTGTACAATCAGATTTTAATTAAGACATTGAAATTAGTTAAATAGATGATCAATAAAATGATTCAAATTGATTAAAAATTTTTTTTTTATTTGTAAATTTTTTTATCTAAATAACTCAGTTTGTTATATAGGATTTATTTATATATTCATTTTTAAAATATTGGCAGTTTTACAATTAGAAAATATACCTAAAAAAAGTATTCATAATTTATTTGAAAAATAAATAGAGATTATTATACAAGTTATTTAATTAGAAATTTTTTAATCGTAAAGGAGAGAAAGTAATTAAAATTTATGCTTCTTTTACAGTGTGTGATTTTCTTTAAAAATTTAATAACTATAACTAACAAAATATAAAAATTGAATATTTATTAATTATAAGTAAAATAAAAAAGAAAAAGGGGAGCAAGAAAAAAAAATCAAACAATCTGCAATAAATAATTTAAATTTTACAATTAAAAATCATATAAAAAATATGTCTGATTCTGGAAACGAAGATAACAATAACAATTACAATGAAAACAATGAAATTTACGACGACAACGAAGATTATAACCCCGAAAATGATGGTGGTGAATATGGTAATTAAAATAATAATTATGAAAATTAAGACGGCGAAAATTATGACGAAAATTATGATAATGATTAACATGGAAATGAGTACGATGATGGATAAGAAGGATAACCATAAGGAGAGGAAGAAGAAAACGATTATAATTATGGAAATGATTTAATTAATGGTTAAAATAGAGAGGAAGAAGAGGAAGAAGAAGATGACTTCCCCGAGTATGCTAATGAATAAAATAAATAATTAAATGAAATTGTAAAAAAAAAAGATTATTTAAAATAAAATAGTATTTATTTATGTGATATAATATTTTTAAACATTATTTTAATTTTAATATTAAATTTTAATCATATTAAGTATATTTTAATTTAATATTCAAATTAATTCCGTTTCTTTTTATTTTTTTAGATTAAAGAAAAAAGAAGACTTATAAAAGAAATTTCAAGAAAAATAGATGAAAAATAAGATAGAAAAAAAATCTTGGGAGATCATTTAAAGAGTGTATAAGTTGAGCTTTTGCATACTTAAGCTTTAGTATTAAAAATTATTTTATTTTTTTATTAAAAGTAAACCAAAATTTTGCTTTAAAATTTATTTAATTTATTAATCTAGATAGATGAGAAAAATAAAGAAATTGAAACTGAAGATCATTTAAAATAAATTAGTGAAAGATAAATAGGAAGATTATAAGCTGAATACAGGAAAATGAAAAAATTGTAAAATTTTTATATTATAAATATGTTAGTATAATAAAATATTAATTTAATTTATAAATGAAAGAGCTATGGAGCAAGAAGAAAAATTGAACGATGTTTAAAACTAAATTTATAAAGGAAATGAAAAAATGGACTAATATAAATTATAAATGAATTGCGATTAAGAAGAGTTAGAATAATGGTCGTTGGCTGCAAGATAAAAAGAGGAAGATAATTTGACTTTGGAAAAGTATAAAAGAGCTGATGAAGTTAAAATTAAAGAACTTAATTTACTTATCACAAGGTTAACAGTAAAAAATATATTAAGTTTTAATTTAAATATATTATTATAAAAAATTTAATTAAATACATTTATTTAATAGGCTGAAGTTTCAAAAAAACAATAAGAATTAGAAAAAGAAATTACTGAAACCTAAACTGCACAAATAGAATTAGATAAAACTTCAGAGGAATTTAATAAATAAAATGAAGAAAGACATAAATTATTTTTACAATGGAAAGAAGTTACTGAAATAATTAAAAGAAGGCATGAAAATATTAGAGAAGTAAAGATATTAATAAATTTTTTTTTTGCATTTTTATAATTTTTTTTTTAAATTTTAAAAGGCTGGAGAAGAATTTTCAAAAGTTAAAATGGAAATGGGGACTAATTAAGATGCGTTAAAATAAAGAAAATAAATGCTTAAAAGTGAAAAGGATAATAATAAAGCCATTGAGTAGGCTAATGAATTACTGGAAAGACAAAAAATTTAATAAATTAAAGATAATAAAGTTGTTAAAGAATAAAATGATAATTTAATGGCAGAAGTTGAAATTTTGAAAAATTAGGTTTCCGCTTTTGCATCTGACTTGAATTCTAAAAAAAATAAAATATCTATGTTAACTTAGGTAAATAAGATAGAATAAATTTTTCAGATTTTACAAAAATTTTAAAATTAATTTGAATATATAATAAAATTAATAAAATTTACTATATAGGATAAATTAGCTAAAAAACAAAGATTGAATTTAGCCTAATAAAAATATAATGCTCATGTTATTAAAATGAAAAATGAAGACATGGCTGCCAAAAATTTTGAGGCTTAAAAAGCTTACGCAGAAGAAAAATATACCACGAAATTAAAAGAAAAGCAAGCAATTGAAAAGTAAAATTTATATTTATATCTTATTATAATAATTTTTTATTAATATAATTTTGATTTTGAAATACTATAAAAAAAGGAAAATTAAGAAAAAGAAAGAATCTTTATATAGATACACTTAAGAATTATTTAAATTGAGAGAAAAAGAGGCCAATTTATATGGTGATATTTAAGGTAACATGGCCGCTTGTAGAAACCTGAAAGCCCATATTAGTAATTTAAATTAAGATTTTTAAAGGTAATAAAATGAATAATTCTTTTTTTTTAAATATGTTTTTAAAATTGTAATATCTAGATTAATTTATATTTAATATAATTTATAAATAAGATAATAAGAACTTTTATATAATGCGGAATATTAAATACAACTAATGGAAAGAAAAGTGGCAAGGGCTAAGGGAGAACGAACTTTGGAAGAGAGAAATGATATTAAAAATGAAAAAGAAAAAGCTTAAAATGAAAATGATGAAGTTAAATCTGAAAATAAAAAATTAAAAGATTCTCTAAAAGATTTGGAAGACTCTCTTAGATCTATAGATAAAAGAGTAATAAAGTTTTTTACAGAAATTAAAATATATTTAAGATTTTTATTTAATATAATTTAACTTTTAAATTAGCTAACAGCCCTTTAAGGAGATGAAAAAAAATATGATAAAATAGTTAAATCTTTAATTTTGGAAAATGATATGACTTATTAAGATTTAAATAAAATAGTTAAAAAAAAAGAAGAAATTTTGGTAAACCATGATTCTATGAAATTAGAAATTAAAAAAATTTAACAAACTTTGTCTAATGAAATGAATACAGTTTTCCAACTTGAAAACAGAAAATATTAATTAGAAATGAGGTAATTTTTTTTTTTTTTTTTTCATAAAACATAGTGTAAAATTAATTATTAATAAAATTTATTTTATGTTTGTAGTATGTAGGAAAGAGAAAAAGAAATTATGGTTCACAAAGACGTTTTAATAACTGAAAATAAAGCCGCTGAAGAAGAAAGACATAAAATAGCAGTTGAATTGGCAGAAAGAAAAACAAAAGTAAAAAATTTAAAAATTAAATACGAATCATTGGTGTAAAAAAATGTTGCTTCGAATGGAGAAGTTGAAACTGTTAACGAACACTCTTAAGCCTATTATGTTATTAAAGCCGCTTAAGAAAGAGAAGAGTTGCAAAGAAAAGGAGATGAATTAAATGGTAATTTACCGAAATTTCATTAATTTTTTTAATTATATTTAAAAAATGTTAAAAATATTTAATTAATTCAAAAAATTTTAAAAGCTAAAATATTAAAAAGTGAAAAAGAGTTAAAAGCTTTGGATAATACCTTGAATCATTTGAAGGGATGGAATTCTAAATACTGGGACTCTTTCTTAAACAAGGTAAAATATAAATATAAAATAAACTAAAAGAAAATAAATAATATAAAAGAAAATTAAATAATATAAAAAAAATTGTTAGATAATATTATAAGAAATATGAAAATACATAAATTTTTATAATTTTTAGGGTGTAACTAAAAATGATAGAGACTAAAAAGAAGCCCTTGATGATTAATGTAGAGCAGGAAGTGAAAATTTATTTAAAAAGAAAAAGGAGTTATAAAAATTATAAAAAGAATATGAAGAAGATATGAGAAGATTTAATGAAATTCAAAATAAGGTATATCAAAATTTATTTAAAAAATTATATTTATGATTCAAATTTTTATTCGGATTTTTTAGATGGAGATTTTGGCTAACTAGGAAAGAGATTTATCAGAATAAATCGATAGAGTTTAAAAAGATATATAAGAATAACAAGGAAAAATTGAAAGAGCAAATAAAAATTTCGAAAAAACTGCCAAAAGAACTGAATAACTAGGAATTAATACTAGTGAAGATAATATTCATATAGTTTAAATGTTATATGATAGAGAAACAAACTTAGCAAAGACTTTATTAACAGCTATATAGTAAAAACTTAAAAATCTATTATAATAAAAACTATCGATATTTTTAATAAAATTATTTTTATTTAATTAAAGAAATACATATATTTTTATTTATATATTGTATTTATTTCTATAATTTTATATATTTTTTTAGCAATTTGTCTAATGATATACCTGAAATGGCTGGAGTACTTGAAGACGCCTTAAGAGAAAATAATATTGCCTTACCTAGTAGAGCCCCTAGTAGTATTGATACTTAATCACAAGCTGCCTCTTAAAGATCTTTCAACTCAAGTAAAAATTTTATTTCTAACATATACTACTTATATGTATACAAATTATTATAAATTTATATTATATATAATTAATAAATATAATATAATTTATTATTTAAGGAGGATCATATAAATCTTAATAATCTGGGTAATAATCTAGACAGTCCAGATAATCAAGCAGATCAAGATAATATTGATTTTGAAAATAAGATTATTTTTTACTTTTTATTATATAAAAATGATTTATTATCATAAAATAATTAATTTATAAAAATATATTAAAAAGTTTTTTATTATTTTATTAAAAGTTTTATATAAAATTAATAAATATAATAATGTTAATTTAAAATTGTTTCAAATATCGAATCAAAAAGAATATTATTATAAAATTAGTTCTGGCTTACTTTTAACTGTTTTTAATTATATTTTCTATATAATCAATTAGGTTATTATTATAATTGCATTTTATTTAATAGAAATAATATATTTAACAAATTAATATATTATAAACAATGATAAAAAAAATTTTCTCTAAAACAAAATTACTACCACAATAAAATATAAAACAATAAATAATATTTCAACAAATATACAACAATTTCAGTACAATGTAAAACGAAAATATCGGTAAACCTAAAGTATTTTTTGTATTAGGAGGTAAAAAAGAGTTTTTAAATTGAAAATTTATTATAATGTTGTAATTTTAGTAATAATATTTTAGAAGCTAAATTTAACAATTTTAAATTCAAAAAATAGAACATATTTATAAAATTTAAAGTAAAATTTATATTAAAAAAATTATGTTTTATTAAATTTTTAGGGCCTGCTTGTGGAAAAGGAACTTAATGTCAGTATTTAAATGAAGATTTTGGATTTAAACACATTTCTGCAGGCGATTGTTTGAGAGAAGAAGTAATTATTTAATATACTAGCATAAATAATTTAATTGAGAATTTTAAATAAAAATTTAGAAATATTTATATAAATTTTAATTTTATTATAAAACCTTTATTACAATTAAAAATTTTAAATAATATTTATAGTAAAGCTCTGGATCTCCTGACGCAGATTTAATTAATAAACATATTGCTGATGGAACAATTGTGCCTGTAAACTGCAAAAATTAATTAAAAATAATATTACATAATATAAATTAATTAATTATTTTATAAAATTAGAATGAAATTACTATGAAATTATTAAAAAAAAAAATGGAAAAATTAGGTTGGGAAGTAAATAAATTTAAATGAATTTTATAAGCTTTTTATAAATAATTAAATATTATTTTTAAAATGAAAAGAAAGAATCATATTTAATTGACGGATACCCCAGAAATTAAGAAAATTTAGAAGGTTGGCTAAAATTTATAGGAGATTAAATAGATTTTTAATCAGTTATTTTGTTTAATACTAGTGAAGATATTTTGGTTAAAAGAGGAATGTCAAGAGCCCAAAATTCTGGCAGAATAGATGATAAAGAAGAAACTATAAAAAGAAGAATTCAAATTTTCTTAGATTAAACTTCAGTAAAACAATGTTTTTAATTCATTTATATAATACAAATAACAATAAAAAATTTTTATAAGGATTACATACAATTATTTATATGCTTATAAAAACTTTAAATAAACTAATTTTAATTTAAAATAGTATGTTGTAAATCATTTCAGAAAATAAAATAAAGTTATTGATGTTAGTGGAGATAGTAGCAGAGAAGATATTAGATAAGATTTAAATAATAAAATTAAATAATTACCTGCTTTCTAATGATTCATATTTAATTTCTTTTTAATTTTTATAACAATTTTTAATCTATATATCATACATTAAATATAGTCATTATAACAATTTTTAAACGCCTTCAATTACTTTATCATTTTAATTCTTTAGAAATATTGATTATTGATATTGCGTCTGCTAATAAATATATAAATAACAATTGTTAAATATAATATAAAATTTTATTGTAATAAAAATAATAGAATTTATTAGTTTTTTATTTTTTTTAGTTTCTTTTATTATTAAAGTAATATTATTATATAATTAATTTATATATATTTATCTTAAATTGATTAAATAAAAAATAAAAACACATATATAAAAATTAAAAAAAAAATTTAATGTTAAATAAATCTTCTTCAGAAAATGAAAAAACTGCTCAAAATTTAAATATAAGAAAATAATAAAACATAATAATAGACCATGTATTATTTAATTTTAATTATAAATTTTTTTATTTTTGTATTTTAAAAATATAAAATTGATTAGATAAATAAATTTAAAAAAATATTTAATTCATTAAAAATATTTTTTAGATTATAAATTAGTTAAGTTTATAAAAAGAGCCATAAAATATTTAATTTTTAACTCCAATTATTAAAAAGTAAATATCAGAAAATGATAAATAAGTGTGTGCAAATTAATTTTCTCAAAAATCACCAAAGTCACATTAAAAAACAAAAAATTAAAGCATAGAAAATTTTACTACTTATAGTGCAACTCACGCTGAAAAAAATAACTAACTCCATTCTAATATTTTTAGTAACACTGATATAGTTTTTTATACTAGTGATTCTGGTAGCAGTGAGGATGAAGAAGAAAGTGATTAAGAAATCAATTAAAATATAAATGAGAAATAAGATTAAAATTAAAATTAAGAAAGTGATTGTAATAAATTACGAGAAGAAAATAATGATAAATTATAATAAAAAGAAGAAAGAAATGTAAATAAAGTTGTTTTTTAAGGCTATTTTGATGAGATTTAAAGCAACTAATAAACTAATATACTTTAAAATTGCGATAGACAATAAAAAAGTTAAGAAAATTTAAAAAATTAATAAAATTATGACAAGTAAGATTAGTTTAAAATCGGTTAATATTAAAATTTATAATAAATATAGAAAAGAAATTCTAATTAAGCTAATTGCCAGGAATAAATTAGTGAGAAAAATTAGAATTAAGAATTAAACGATTAAAAAATTTAATAAATCAAATTATAGAAATCTGATGTAAAGTATATAAATTTTTTTAATTTGATATTTGAATTTACACTACTAAATTTAATTTTATTTTACTAAGTCTTAATCTCCTAAGCAAAAAGTATTAAAAAATGATGAGTTATATAAATAAACAAATATTTTCAACAATATACATAACTAACGTAATATATATTTATATAAATATAAAAATTTTTAATAAACTAAATTTATAGATAAAGAAAAATTTGACTAAATTTAAGAAAGTGGTGATGTATAATCTTAATAGTAAGAATAAATAGAAATTGTTATAGATGATTAAGTAATAGAAGATTAAATGAAATAATATGAATCTTAAACTATGTTTTAGCATTTTTAACAAAAAACGCTTAATTCAAATGTAAAGTAAAAAAAATATAACCAAGAATCTGATTTAAAAAATGTAAATTTGTCATAATAGGAAGATTTGGTGAAAGAATATTCAAATGATATTAAATAAGATATGCATTTATAAAATAGTGTTTAATAATATTTGAGTACCATAAATAAATTAACACACAATCCAGATTAATATCTTTATGCATAAAATTTTAATCGTATTTCTTAAAATGAAAAAAGGGTTTCTTTTAAAAAATAATATTCCAATGTTGAAAAATAAAAAAATTCCAATAATAAAGTTAATAATAATCCTGTGCTAAAAGTAAGAGCAAAATCAACAGTAAGTAATTAATAACATTAATAAATAACAATTTAAAGTTTATTTCACAATTCAAATGACCTATCTTTATAGTTTAATTAATTATAATTAAAATCTAATAATAGTAATACAGAAAAACAAAAATAAATTCCCTAAAAAAATTAAAAACAAAATAAAAAAAATGATATTTTATCTAACTTTGCCTCTTAACTAGGATAAGATAATATAGAACTTTACAAAAAATAACTGAGAAAGGAAAAATAAAAGTTAACAATCACTGATTAATCAAAACAAATTTAAAAAAAGGCTGAATTTTTACTTTTTTTAGATAAATAATCATAAAAAAACCTAAATTAGAATGTAGAAATTTAGTAAAACAGCAATCAAATGATGAAAAGCGAAAATTTTTAAAATTAAAATTAAAACTAGTAAATTTAAAAAAATAAGTTACATACTTAAAATACAATACCAAATGATAATAAAAATATTTAAAATTTGGAAGCTTCACATAATTAATTGAGTTAAAGAACTTAACATGTCCCATTATAATTAACACCAAATAAATTAAAATAAAAATAATCCTTTTTATCACTGAATAAAAGTAATAATACTTTAAAAATTAATAATAAAGACAATTAAAATTTGTAATTAGATAGAAGTAGTAAAAATATTTCTAATAAATAGGGTGAATTTAGTAAACAATTCTCAAATTTAAATATAAATGGATAAATATATATATATAATATCTATATATTTATATTTATTTTATTAATTAAGGACTTTCAGAAGTTTAGAAATAGCTATTTACCTAAACAAATATTTAAAATAGCGACATAAGTTCTACAAAAATAAAGGATGGCTATTTAAAGATTAAAGAAAGTAAATGTTCTTGTTTTATGTAAAATTCTAAAAGATACTTTTATTTAAATGAAAGGAGTTTGGCTTATTATAAGTCTTAAAAGAAAAAATAGATAATTGGAAATATAAATTTTAGTATAATAAATAATTGTTAAGTTATAAAATGTGAAAAAAATTAAAATGGGTTTTATATAGATATAACACAATATAAAAAAAAGTACTATATTGTAGCAAAGGATTCAAATGATAGGTGAAATTTATTATCAAACAATTAATAACTATTTTATTTCTTTAAAAAATTGTAAAATTTAATTTTTTAAAACAGAGATTAGTGGGTAGAAGCTATAAATAAAGTTTTAAAATAAAATTTAGAATAGAATAAAAATAAAATATTTTTTAATATAAAAACATAGTATATAGATTAATATTTTTAAAAGAATTCGATTACAGAAAAAGAATTTCAAAGTATTGCGGAAACAGGGGACATTATTTTATTTAAAACTAATAGTATATCAGCTATAATGTAAAGAAATTTGACGGGATCTGATTATGACCATGTTGGAATTATTATGAAATTTGATGATCAACAATAAGTTAGAATATTTGATTCAACATCTAGCGTAAAATTTATATTTTATTTATTTATGCTTATATTTATAATTAAACTATTTTTTAATATAAATATATTCTTAACAAATAATCTTTAATTTTATTATTTTTATATATCATTCACCCTTATATAGAAAATTTATAGTATTTAAAGTAATTTATAAAAATTATAAAGTTATTATATGTCTATTATTATTATTTTAACATTTGAAATTGTTAATTTTAAAATTTAATAGCTTAATTTTAAAATCCAGAATCATAATATTTAAAATATATCTTTATTATATTTTAAAAGCTGGGTGTAGGATTTTTCAAATGGGATGAATATTTGGATTATAATGATTTATATGAGTAAGTGGCTATTAGAAAGTTGTACTACGAAAAAAAAGTAATAAAATTTTATTAAATCGATAATATTAATCTAAATATATTTATTATAATTTTAGAATTAAATTTAATAAGATTTGGTTGATTTTATAAAATAAACCTAAGGAAAGCAATATATTCTTAGTGTACAAAAGCTTTTATTTAGATAGACAAGCAATATAAAAGAAAATTAGAGTAACATAAATGATACTACAAAAGTTATAAAAAAGAAAAAAATTTAAGAAGATGGATATTTCTGTAGTGAATTAGTAGCAAAAGCTTATAAAAGGGTAATAATATTATACTAAACTATATCTAGCTCGCAAAAAAAAAAAATTTAAAATAAATAAAAAAATATATGAATATTTCCAACGAGGCATTTAAAGAAAAAATTTAATAATTTAATATATTTAAGTTAAGAAAATATAATTTATTGTCGAAATTTTTTTTATACACTTTTTAATAATTATTATTAAATTAAGAAAATATACTATAAAAATGGAATTAATTTAAAATTTATTCTTAAAATTATATCTGATAAAAATTTATTAGATTATCGGAATATAATTTTATATATTTAATATTAGTAATTTTTAACTAATTATAATTTTAATTAATTATGAATAAATAGTCGGTGTTTGGATTAAAAAATATTATATTTTCTATAAATAATTCATTTTTTACTCGCTAGATAGACCAGGTTAATTTAGTTTTTAGACTATAATTTTATATAAGTTCAATTAAAGATTCAAATTTTTATTTATTTATTTATTTATATTTTTTATAATAAAGTTAGGGCTTCTTCCGTCTAAAAAATCAGCTTGCTAGTAATTAATTTATTGAAATAAATATTTTTTTTTTATCAATTATTATCATTTTTCATTTATGTTACTATTAATTTGTCTAGATATTGGCCAATTCATTTTTCATAAAAAAAATCAGTTCCTTTATTACAAGGAGCGGAATTATCAAAAGAAATATTTGTTATTTTAGAGCGACATAAAAAAAACAATGGTATATAATAAGTAGAAGAAAAAAAAAGTTCTGAACATTAAATGTGAAATTATTTTGATTTTATTATTTTTTAATGATGTAAATAACCTTAAAATTACAATATTACATACAAAAAAAAACTAATCAATTTTTTAAATTCATTATATTATTCTTCACCTATTTAATTTTATTGTTTAGAAAATAAAAATTGAGTAATTTTAAAAAAAATTTAATAAAAATAACAAAAAGAAAATAAAAATATGAGCGAAAAAAAATAAATGGATTTAGAATTACAAAATTAAAGTGATAAAAAAAAAAAGTAATAAGATGAGGATAATTCAGTAGGGTTTTATAATAATACATTAAGAAAAGTAACTTCATAACAAAATAAACTAAAATTTTAACATTTTTTAAATGATTTTAAATTCATGCGCCTTAAAAAATAAATATATAATCGAAATAATTAAAAATATTTTATATGAAAAGTTTATAGATAATCCTAGTTCAACTTTAAATAATTAAAACCTAATATAGCTTATTGACGATGAACTAGATAATTTATACGAAACAAGCGAAGACGAAGAAGATTTGTAAAATTAAAGTGAATAATAATGTGATGAAAATGATTAATATTCGAATGGCTATTGCAATCAATAAAATAATTAGATTTTAGAGATTTGTAAAAATGACAATCAAAATGAGAAAGATTTTTCAATTTTAAACTCAAAAATTGAATAACAAAGTGGTAATATTATTTATATTTTTGTTAGAATATGTTAATTATTAATATATAATTTTAACAATTAATGAAGATAAAGATGAGAAAAAGGAAATGAAAGAAGATGAAGACCCATATCAAGATAAAAATTTAGACTAATTTTAAAGAGAATAATTTAACAAAACAAATAAAATTTTATAATTTTTGGATGGTTAAATAAAAATGTAAAGAAAAAAAGAACATGAAATAAAACAAGAAAAATTTGCAAAAACAATAACGTATGATATTATATTTTATATTATTCTTATATGAATTATAAAATAAATATTTTAATTATAACTAATAATTTGTTAATCATGATATATTATAATAGTCATGGAATGTAGATGTAGCTTTAAAATTTACACACAAGATTATCTTAAAATCAAAAATTTCATAAAACTATAAATTTTAAAGATTTTAGTTAGTAAGATTTAGTTGAAAAAAATTTATAAAATTCAGAAACTTTATCTTAATAAAATACTAATACAAAAGAAGAGACTGAAGGTATGAATAATTTTTTGAGCCAGTTTTTTATAACTAAGTTTTTTTATAAAAGATGATGAAAATGAAAATTTAGAGAATCAATTAGAAGAGATTGAATAAGAAAATTTGAAGTTTAGGGAATCCTTATCTCGAAAATAATACGATAATATGTAGCACCACGCATTAATATTGCAATAAAAAATCAATGATTTTAACAAAACTCTAAAATCTTAAAATTTTAATGATTTAATCAATAAAAGTTTTACCAAAGAAGATAATGAATAAAAGAATAATGATAATATAGAAAAAGAATATACAGATGAGGAATAAGAGGAAAATTTATATTAGATTGGATAACAAAACTAATCTATTTATTTAACAAGTGAGGATGAAGAAGCTAGTGATTAAATAAATAATTAATAGTTTTCAAACTAAGAATTATATAATTACAATAAAGAAAAATACCTTCAAAAAACATATGCTGATAATTTTTATAAACCCAATAAAAATAACTAGAACAAAAATAAGAATTAAAACAAAAAAGAAAATTAAAGAGGAAAATAAGATGATCTTTAAAAGTCTACATAATTTAATATTACGTAAAGTTAGTAATTTTTTTCAAGTTTATCATAGAAAGTTAGCCAAAATCTGGCAAAATAAAAAAGAGATTAATAAAATTCAATTGAAGATTTTGATAATATTGAAAATAATTACATAAATTCTAACCATAGTAATGAAAAAAAAGGAAGCTTAGACTTATAAAATATGGAATTTATAGGAAATATTTCATTTTAATGTGAAAGAAAAAGTCTTTTAAGGAGTAGAAAATATAGAAATTACGAAGATAATGATAGCGAAAGCGAAAATGAAAACTAAAATTTAGATAAATAAATACAAGATTAATCAAATAAATATTAAAATAAAAGTTTATAAAAGGAATAATTGAACAAAGATCTTGAATGTATATTTTCCGAGAAAATAAGTATGAAAAGAGTGGAATCAGAATAAGTTTAATAAAATATTAAAACATAAGATGAAATAAATAAAGAAATAGAAGAATTAATTGAGGAACAAAAGGATGAAATTAACTTATTATAAACTAAATAAAACTAATAATTATAGGAATTACCTTATTAAGAAAGTATATCAGACAGTTAATCATAAAGTTAAAATTCTTTAATTTTAAACCAATTACAAAGTAAATAATAGCACAAATTAGAAACTTAATAAAGTGAGCCTTTGCATAAAATCAAAAGTCCAGAATTTAATAAAAAAAATTAATCAGAGCATAATTAAAGAGCTAGTATAACAAAAAATTTAGTCATATCTAAAATAGTTAAAAAAAATGCAGAATAATCTTTAAAATTTGAAGGGTATTAATAATTATAATATAATGTTAAATTTTTTTAATATAATTAAAAATATTTAATTTAAAATTCCTAAAATATATTTATAAAAATTTATTGCTAAAATACTTTTTTTATAATTTTTAAAATAAAACAGATATTTGTACAAAAAAAGTATAGGTATGTTTGGAGGATATAAAAAGCGATTTTTTGTGCTTACTGATTAAAAAATTTACTATTTTGATAATTAAAATAAACAAAAAATGAGAGGATGTATTAATTTTAGAGTTTCAGAATGTGAAATAATTATAAAAAATAAGGCTTAATTTATTATTAACCTTCCTACCTTTAAAAAATAATTTATGCTGAAAGGTGAAAATTAAAAATCTGCGTAATTTCAATTATTTTACTTTTTATTTTTTAAATACTTTTATTTTCATAATTGAAAACTTAATTTTATAATAGGAATTAATGGATAGATTAAATATAAGAGGTTATAGATTAAAACAGTTAAGATTTGAAATTTTACGAATTACATTAAAAAATGGCTAATAAATATTATGAAAATGACAGTTTGACTGAATCTTAATTTAAAGAAGAAGTAATTATTAATATATTTAAATAGGAAAAAAAAATTTTATGTTAAAAAATTTTAGGCAGAAACTGGTGATATTATATTATTTGAAACTGATAATTTTGGTTCAAGAATGTAAAGAAAATTCACAAATTCAAAATTTGACCATGTTGGTCTAGTAATTAAATTTAGCGATGTAGACGTCAGAATTTTTGATGCTTCTGTAGATGTAATTAATTTTTTAAATGATTTTTTAATTATTACAAAATTTTTGGAATTTTATAAATGATCTGTATTTTTTAATTTTATTTTAGTAAGGAGTTGGATTAATGGATTGGGACGAATTTATAGACTGGAACGATTTATACAGTAAAGTTATATTGAGAAAATTAGTGTATCATAAAAAGGTAATTGTAGAAATGGAAAAATTTTCAATACAATTAACACTAATCATTAATTATTATTATAATTATATATATAGGAGGAATCATCAAGTACTATAATGGAAGTTGTTGGAGAATGTATAGGGAAAAAATATTAGCTAACACTTGCAAAATTACTAAAAAGAAATTCAATAAATCCAAATAACAAAAAAAATATGAAAAAATAAATAAACGAAGGTTATTTCTGTTCAGAATTAGTTGCAAAAGCATATAAAAGAGTATAATATTGTTTTATGAGATAATTTTTTATTATATTAAATAATATTTATTTATTTTTATTTTAAAATAGATAGGGCTTTTACCTCAAAAAAAATCTTCATGTTAGTAATAATTATAAATAATTAATTTAGTTAGTTTTATTTTATTTTATTGATATGTAATTTTTAAAAATTTAAAGATATTGGCCTGTTGATTTTTCAGAAAAAAAGAATCTTAAGCTCTTGAAAGGGGCACATTTGTCAGGGGAAATATCTATTATACTAAATAGACATTTGAAATTTTGATACAAGATCATTTTATTTGATTAACTAATTAATTTATAAAGTCTTATTTTTACCAATAATGTATAAATATTTATAAATATATATATTCTTTTAATTACAAATTTTTTTGTTGTTAACATGATTATTCAATATATAAAATAAAATTAAGAATTAAAGACAGAATTCATCATATAAATTACCTTATATCCATTTATATTATTTTAAAACTTTTTACTAAGAATAAATAAAATTTTATAAAAAAAAAAAAAAAAAAAAAAGAAATATAAAAAAAATAAAAATAAAAATGAATTTTGTAATTTTTCTTTCATTTTTTTTAAAAATTATATAAACATGTTCAGATGCTTTAAATGACGAAAATTTTAATCATGACGGAAAAGGAGTTTGTCTTGAGTAAATTATTTCTATAAATTTTATAATATTTTAGTATTTATATTTATTTAAACTACCAGTTGCACTGATTGTACTATGGATAGATAATGCTTCAATGGAGTAATAATATATAATACAAAAATAATTTAGTTTTAAAATTTATTTATAAATATAAATGTGTGCGTATTATAATTCCTATTTTAACTTTTATTAAATATTAGCTTTGTTGTGGTCCTCCTTTTGGAAAGGAATCTGAATGTAGATAATTAGATTATTAATATGACGAAAATTTAAATGATTCTAAATGCATTAATGATTGTGATTGCAATGGTTACAGATTTTGTAAAAATGGAAAGTAAGAAAATATATTTTATTATTTTAATAAAATAATGTCTAAAATTAAATTATTTTATAAATCATTTAGATGCTAAGGAACAGAAAAACCTGATTATCTAGACTGTTATGATATTGAAGGGTATAATGGAGAATTTGATGGATATTTTAAGAAAAAAGAATTATAGGCTAACTTTGATATTATGAAAATAGTAATAATTATTTTAATAATAGCAGGATGTTTCATAGGATGTATGATAATTTTTGCTATTATTTTTTGTGTATTCATTAAAAATCCCTTGAAAAAAGGATAAAATATAAAATAAGTATAATAAAATTAAAATCCTATTTAATAGCAAATTTAAATATAGCCTTAAAAAGAATTTTAAACTTAAAAAACATAGGAATTAAATAATTGCTCTGATTAAAATAAGTCAATTTCAATAGATACGGATAAAATTATTTTAAAATAGTCGCGTTTAAACTCATGAATTTAATAACTATAAAAAATCTCCATGTAAAAAGTTTCTTAATACAGTTATGATATAAATAAATATTATATATATATTAAAGAATTTAAAAAATAAATATTTACACCTTAATTTTAAAATCTTATAAATTTTAATGTATTTTACTTAATAATAATTATATTATAAAAATATCAAAAAAATTGTATAGCTAATATTTATTAGACTAGTTTAACATATGATTATTTAGTAATATTTTATTATAATCATCGTAATTGTATGGTTTTATAGTTACCATTTACTTATTATTTTTCATTCTCAATTTCTTATTCTTAATATTTTAAATTCTCTTAAATTTCCTTTGAATTTTTTTTTATCTATCTTTAAGCATTTTAAAATTATTCATCAGAAGGTTATTGATCTAAGGTGCTACCCAAAAAATCATTTTACTTATAATTTATTTACTATAATTTTTATATTCTTTTGTTGTTATTTTAATTCTCATGTTGACATTAAAATTAAGTTCCAGAAATTCTTTAAATATTAATATTAGAAATATTTCCCTAGTCTTAATAAATATTGTAGCCGGTAAAAAGTAAAAAAGCTAAAAAAATAAAGGCAATTAAACTTCCTCTTATAATTTCATTATTTTTACAGTCTTAACATTTATTATTTATGCAACACAAATCTTAATCATAACCTGGGTACATTTTTTAATATTGCATTTTAACATTATCACAAATATTTTAACTACAATGGTAATAATGACAATCATTTTAATCTAAGGGACATTCATAATTTTTATCACAGCATAAATTAAAACAATTCATTGGCTCACACTAATCAAACTTACTAAATTGTATAGAATTTTATATGAAAATCATGTATAATATTATGTAAATAGCTTATAATTTCATTATTATTTTTTTTTTAGTTTAATTTTTAGAAAAATAATATTAGAAATTTTTAATAATAAATATAGAATTTTATTAATCGAATATATCAAGAATAAATATAAATAAATATAGTAGTTTCAATGAAATATTAAAATTCCAGGTAAATAAAAGTATTTATATATATAAAAAATTTTCAATTTTTTGTAGCGCTATAAGATTTTGCTGGACATCCAGGAGGCCATAACATTTATATTCCTCCAAGTATATGCAAATGAACATGGTCTACACTTTATTCTATTATAAATATTAAAAACAATATATTTTATTTAAATTTAATTCAAGTTTTAAGAAATAGCTAATTTTAAATTTAAATACTGAATTATTTTCAATATTTTGATTAAATAAAAAACTATAAAAAAATTTTTATTTTAATTTACAGCCGTTAGGTCCATCATTAATAACAACTCTGTATCCAGATTCCGCAATTCCTTCTTATCTAGCTATATCTCCTACTTTTAACATTAAATGTCCTAATAATTCTTTATCTTTTTCTTAAGCCTTTTTGTAATATTAGTATATATAATATACATATATAATATTAAATATAAATATATACACAGTAAAAGTTTTAATATTTTAATAAATTATACCATATTAAGTTATTTACATTAAATTTATTTTTAATTTTAGAAATAATAATATATTTTTTACATTTTATAGCTGAGATAGATTTTCTTTTTTTTTAGGAATTAAAAGGATATGAGTTGGGGCTTAGGGACTTATGTCTCTGAATGCTAAACACTTTTTTATTTAAATTCTTATTAATTTGTTTTCAATTTCTTATAAATTTTTAATTTATTAAATAAATTACTAAATCATCTTCATAAACAATTTTTGATGGAATTTCCTTTCTAATTATTTTATCAAAAATTGTTTCTTAGTTTCCGAAAAATTTGGTGCTTTTATGAGATAACTTTATCGTTTTTTAAATATTTGAAGTTTTTATTTTTTAGAAAATATTTTTTATCATTTTTATTTTTTAAGACTTTCACTGAAATTTTATTTTTAATATAAAACATAAGATTTATTAATAACTCCTATAACAGTTAGTAAACTAATAATCATTATATAATTAGTTAAAAACTTAATAAAATATAAATTTCGTATAAAAATAAGGTATATTTTTGCTTAAAATTTTGAAAAATATTATATACTTTTTAAATTTTAAAATAGGTTTTATATATAAAATATTTTAATATTAAACTTTTTTCTTAAATTTTAATTGTGCTATATTTTTACTAGAATTCAAATATAAATCTACTATTAATTATTTTATCTAAAATAATAAAATTTCAACAAAGAAAAAAATAATCCAAAAAAGCAAACTTTGTTCAATTATCGATAAATTAAGCTACAAAAACATTTAAAAAAAAATAAATGGATTCTTAAAAAAGCAATTAGGTTAATGAGCCTAAAAATATTAATCCTTTTCAAATGTTAATTGATAATAAAGGTTATGAAAGCTGGGAAAAAGATTTAATTTACAGAAGTATCGGTCATTATTTATAATTTAAGGAAACAAATGACATGTTAGTAAGAGTGTAAAAAAAGGACACTATGCCAAATGACGCTTAGGTTTTAGACCTTTTAAAAACCAAGTTGTATCCGGAAGAAAAAGAGCGAAAAAACATATTTTATTTCGCCAATTAGCACAATTCAAACCAACTTTCCATAAATAGTAAGATTAAATACGAGTAGTCTTTGAAAAAATGTAAAAGGAGAAAGTATCTTTTTTGGAAAAAATACGCAAATATTCCGCCCTAAACAAATGAACTGTAATAAACAAGAGACTAAATAAATTAGCAGGTAAGATAATATAAAATTCCGACTTTGGCCGGGTTTTTCGCAGTTTCTTTGGGCATAACTTTTTTAATGAAATTAAATTTGAACCCCATGTCGCATAGAGTAAGTGTGATGGTAACGGGACTTTCTTTGGGATATTTTTACTCTGATTTCAAAAATTCAGATCAAATTTTCGCCAGTTTACCCGAACTTTAAGATTAAAATGCAGAAAATGAAAAAATAGATATATTTAACTATTGTTACTCTTTGGACCCTAGTTTGATGGCCAAGGGATTTAATATAAGTAATATTTCGAATTTTGATAACTAATAAGAATGATAAAAAATGATAAAAAATAAATATTTCTATAATGATATAAATTCTCTTTTAAGAATTATTTATTAATTTATAAAATATTTTTATTAAATGATATATATTTTTATAATTAATTATTATTATATATGTTATTAAAAAAGTATTATATTAATAGAATAATTTTAAAGGAAAATTTTTATAATTTAATTTTAGTTTATATAGTCAAATTTTTAGTAACAAAATAATGGTATTTATTAATCTAATACACAATAATTCAGTTTTCAGATTCAAACTATAACAGTTGCTCTTCTTTGAAAATATCTTAGTTAAAACTTTAAAGTTTATTTTATTATTACTGTTTTTACCATTATTGCTAATACTACTCGTTCTAGCAATTATTTTTTTTTCCAACTTATATAAAAAAAAAATTAATTATAAATTTATCGCTTTTTAATTTAGAATTTGATAACTTATCTATATTTATATTTTTTAATCTATTTATAAAATTTAAATTTGTAAATTTACTCTGCTAAAACCTTTCTAAGTCCAAAGCTCTCTATTAGGAATTAATTTCTAGTTCCTTTTTACTTAATTAGTTTTAAAGCTGAGTTAATTATTTGAGCTATTGCTTTTGTGTAGCCTTAAATTGGCTTTTTTCTTGTTAAAAATCATTTTTTTCGGTTTCTAACTAATTTTAAAGCTTTTTAAGTTATTTATTTTTATTTTCGATTTTCTGAATTTCGACATCATATTATTTTTATTTAATTTCTATTTACATCTGCAAACTTTAAAGATTTTACTCTTTTTAATTCATCAAATTTTCTTTTAATATAAGTTCTTCTTCTCTAACCTAAATTTACTTTTTTTTTATTTACAGTTACTTATTTTCTAGATTAAAAGTTTCTTGTCTAATTTTTTTAAAAATAAAAAATTATTTTATTTTTTTTAATTTAAAATTATATATTATTTTTAAATAAATTTTCAGAAATAAATAATTTACTTTTTATGCAAATCAGTTTATTAAAGCTATATTTTTTCTAATAATTTAAGCTGCTCCTATTATTTATTTTGTAGATCTTTATTGTAACTACTTAGTTAAGAAAGAATAGCTTATTTATGTTAAATTTGTTAATCTAAATTCTCTAAATCTTATTTTTTTTAATTTGATAAAATTTATAAATCATCTATTTATTATTAAAAATTTGTAATTTTTTATTATTCGTCAATTTATTATTTTTATTGATAGCCTTACATATTTTACATTATATCCTAATTTTATAATTAAAATTTATTCACTAATTTTTGTAGTTTTTGATATTCTTAGTAACTTTTTTCAATTTTATCTTAAAGCTTTAAATATTGATCACCTTATTTCTATATTATAATTGCCTATTCCTTTTTAAATATTTATAAATGAATAAAAATTGACAATTAAATGTAATATAAAATTTTACTTTTATTGTTTCTTTTTGTTGCTTGAGGATTTTTTCAGCATCTGAATTATTATATATTGTTTTTATTTCATTACCATTTGTTAAATCTTAATTTATATTTAACTATTTATGTTCCAAATCTTGCAGTGTTAAAAACTAATCATTTGAATATTTTTATCCTAATTATTAATTTTGATTTTCTTGTTATTAAATTTGATTTCCTTCATTTGCATTTTCAGTAAATGAAGGTTCTTAGAAACTTTTTAGCTTTTAAAAATTTAACTCATTTAAATTTCTAGGTAGATCATGGTTTAAAGGTTTACCATTTCCAAATGAAATACTATTTTTTTTAGATTGTCCTATAGACAGTACCTTTTTTCCTCCTTCCTTAGCAAATGTATAATAAAAGTCATTTTTTGGATTTGAATTTTAGTTTTGATTTTATCCAAAACTTTCAACAATTTGTTATTCATTTTATTAAATCTACTTTTAATTAAAACTTTACTCAAAATAGTCCTATTTTTCACTTATTTCATTTTGCTACTTATTTTAATTAAATTGATTATTTTTTTAATTATTTTCAGATGTTAAGGTCAATTATTTATCATTTTCTATTAGTATATTGTTAAAAACGTTATCTTAACTTTTTTAATTACTTTTTCTTTATTATTTATTATATTATTAATTTTTAAAGTCTTCGTTTTAAAGATTATTATTATATTTTTCATCTTCTTTTAAATTTGAATCTTTTGTTGATTTGTCAGAAAATCCACATAATTATTAATTTTATTTCATCAAATCTTAATATTTCTTGTAATTTTCCAATTAATGTTAAAATGAATTATCTTTAGAAATTGTATTATTTTATGAAATTAAAGAGTTATGGCTTATATCTTAACCTTATAAATTATTATTTGAAAATGATTTTTAAAACCTTTATTATTATTAATATTCCTTTTCAGTAGCAGGTTCAGTTTTTAAAGTTTATTAAATATCATTTTAACCATTTTTGCAATCTCTTCTATTAATTTTATTAAATAATTAATATAAAATAAAAAAAATATTATAAAAATTAAATAAAATAATAATCACTTTAATCTTTACTTTTAGCCAATATGACTTTTTCCAGTAGGAATTATGTTTTTTAAAGAATATTTTTGACTATTTTTACTAGTTTAAATATAGTTTTATAATTCAAAGTTATTTGGTTATTATTGGGCAAATTCCTAAAAGTTTGAGTTTATTTAAAGACTTTATGAAATTTATCTCAACTATCTCTAAGACTTGTACTATTATTATTATTGATTTATTTTGATTTTCTCTTTATTTTTTTAGCCTTGTTAATTTTAATTATTTTTGCTAAAGTCATTTACTTATTTTTTTATAGTATTGACATTTTGCTTTCTATCAGAATTTGTGGAAAATTAAGTTATGAAACTAATTTAGCTATTGTTTTTATTATTACTTATACTTAAATATTCATTGAGATCATTATTACTTTATATTAATTTTTATATATTGCTAGGTGTCCTACTATGTTTTTATTTTATAGAGCTATTGATATATGTTTCTTTTAGTTAATTTGTTTTATTCTCCTTTAAATTTTCCTACTATTTTTAGTTCATTTCAATAATTCTGTCTCTTAAATTTTATTTTTTCTCATTTTAAATAACTAAAATTATAAAATTAAATAAAATTTCTTTTATTTTAATATACTAAAATTAAATATTTTATATTTTTACTACACTCTGATTTATTTTTTTAACCTAGCTTACTATTTGTTTAAATAAAATCTTCTGTGTTATATTTTTATACCAATTAATTTATACTCTACTTAATATTTTTTTACTAGAGCTATTACTAAATATTACTAGTTTTATTATAGCTAATAATTTTTGTATTATTTTAGTTATTTTATGATCCTTAAGTAAATGAATTATTTTATTATATTATTTACTCATTTTTAATATTTCTTTAAATGCTAAAATGATCATTCATATAAAATTTATTTATATTGTGCTTATTATTAGTGCAAGTTGAGCTTTAGTACTCGTTTTTTAAATTTTTAAATAATTCTTCTTTTTTTTTCTACCAGTTTTCATTTATCATATTCATTTCGCACCCAATATTTAAATGAAGACTTAAACCTTTTTATCGATTTTTTTATTTCATTTCTGAGTCAATTTTTTTAAATTTTTAAATTATTCCATTTGGGTCTTAATTTTCCTTGTCTTTTTCTTTCTCTTTTTGTTAGTTTTGTTTATATTAATCTTAAATAAAGTTTTATTAATTTTTTTTTGATTTTTCTTGCTAAAAACTGCTTTTATCAAATGATTTTGAAACATTACTTTGAGGGGTCGCACTTTTATTTCTTGAATGATCTTAATTAAAAAAAATTTAAGAATTAAATTGTAATTTGTTTTTTCTTTATTTTACTTGAATATGTTATGATTTTATTATTTTCTTATTTAGTCGATATAGTAGATTAAGGATTAAACTGTCCATTATTATTTTTTTAAGCTTAATTTAATTTTAGATTAATGTTTTTATTTTTATAACTAGAGTTATTTCTCGAATAGCTTAGATTATTTTTAAGTTTAGCCTAATTTTTATGTAATATATCCATATTATTTTATTTAGATATTTTTTATTTTTTATTTTAAATTAGTAATATATAAAGTGTGTTTTTTTCAAAATAATCAGTTTATTTATGACTAATGTGAATAATTAAAATCAATGTTCTAAAATTGAATTTAAATTAATAATTAAATAAAAGTAATTGATCCAAATTATCACTCAATATTATTCATAATATATAATTATTTTTATTTTATTAGTAATCTAAAAATTAAATAAATGATATCTTATAATAGTTTAAAAATTTTAAAAACTTAAATCTAATTAAAATTATTTTATTAAAAAAATTCCAATTATTTTGTTCATTCTACTTTTTAATGATTTTATTTAGCCTCTTTAATTTGCGTAAATTATTGAACTTGTTAGTTCTAAATAAACTCTTTAATAATCCATATATTAATTAGAAAGAATAAAATACAAGCTATCCAAATATATAAAAATGTATTTTAGCCTTTTACTTCAAACGAAATTGCAGTCAAATTCCATAAAATTTCAAATACAAGCCATAATCCACCCATTAAGTAAAACCTGAACTTTAATTTGCTTTCTTCATATAACTTATTGTTTCCAAATATTAAAGGAAAATAACAAATATACCATATAAAATACTAAGCAGTACAAACCTATTTAATATATTAAATAAATATAATTTATATTTTTTCATTTTGAATTTTATTCTACAATTTAGTTTTTACCTTATTAAATATCACAAAAAAAAATGTTTGAACAAAAAAGCAAAAGGGCAGGTCTTTATAAAATTTAAATCCACTGAAAATCACTAGGGTCAACTATTTTTCATATTTTTAAAAGATTAAATAAATTTTAATAAAAATATTTACAATTAAATTTAAGTAAATATTATACCTAAGGAAGAAATGATAATGTGCTCAATATTTTATTAAGATTCTCAAAATAAAGATATATAAAATAAAAATATATGCTGAAATTATGTCTATTGTCTTTTCTTGAAAAATGATACAAATAACTTTCAAATAGGAATTGATATCCATAAATTGTATAAAAAACATAAACTGAACTTAAAAAGATAGATGCACTAATAAGAGTAAATTTAATTCTGTTTACAGTAAAAAACTTTTAAAACATATTTTTTCTTTTAAATTCATTATCAATGTATCTTTGTTAATTTTTAATTTAATATAAATTATTAATAAATATTAAAGTAAAGTAAATATAATATAAAATTACAAGTATATAGGCAAAGAATAAATGATAGGGTATATTCTAAAATGAACAGCTAATCCATATACTATGGCAGACATAACAATTTACTTTTTTAGTAATAAATACATTGTTAAGAATATTAATAGAATAATTATACTATCTGCACTACCTCTAGTAGAGATATTTATCACAATTGGATTTAAGATAAAAATTGCAACAAGTTTCTTTAATTAAAATACAAATATATTTTGATAAATTTAATTTAATTTTTAATTTTTAAAATAAAATAAAATTACATTGATTTATGATTATTAGTAATTTGTTGTTAATTATAGTATTTTTTATATTAAATATCCACAAATCATATCCACAAATACAAATAAATGTTTTCCAAATAATGGATGTAATGTGATATTTGGAATCATCATCCATGCAAGTACTGGTGTGTATCTATAAGTGTGTCTTAGATAAGGACTTTCACCAGAAATCATATATTTAGCACCTTCCTATTGTATTAATATATAAAAAATTACAAAAATTATTGATAATTATAGAGGTTTTTTAACTTAACTATAACATTTTTAAACTCAAAAAAATTACAAAATAAAATTGAGTGAATTATTATAATTTAGAGAATTTAGATTAAATTTTTTAAAATAAATTATATTTTATGGAAGGGTTTTATTTACAGTATAGACTTAGTAATCAAGATCTGTGTATTTTACATCATTGGTTTCATCTTAAATTTTACCATATTAGACTAATATCAGTCTTATAATTACCCCTAGCCAAAATAATTTTTAAGTAAAATATGAAGGACTCATTTAAATTAAAATTTATGTTTTAATAATTATTTGTGCTTGTTTTTTAATATATATGTCTATATACGATTATGAATATTATTTAGAATTTTATTTAATTTGATTAAATCTTATGATTAATAAAAAAATAATAAAAACTAAACTTACTTTGTATAATAAATATGTTATTTAAATGAATAGAAAAATTAATTTTATTATGAAATATCAATAAAATTGATATTTCTTTATTTTTAGGCCTTAAAATATTAATTATAATGTATTTGGTTATCATTTTATTTAATTATTTGGAAATTTTTCAATAAAAATTTGATATTCAAAAATTTTAATTCATAAAAGTTAAATGATATGAAAAAAATATGGATTTTTTTGTGTTTAGTAGACTTTTTATATATTTTATATAAGTTATTCATTTTTTTAAAAATAAAAAAAACTCACCAAAATTTATCGGTATATTCGTTTACTAAAATAGTACATTAGATTAAATTGGCAAATATTAAAATAATTTTAATTGAATTAAAATTAAAAATCTTAGTTATTAATTTGTATTTTTGAGCTAAACATTATTTATATAAATAATAAATTTCCAAAATAATATTTTGGGTGAGAGTGTAGAAAAGGACTTTATTAATAATTATTTGATTAATTAATTAAAAAGTAATTAAATTAAGTAAATTTAATTTATAAGTTTAATACATATAAAATAGTATACATTAAAAATAAAATAATCATAAAACAAAATTTAATAATAATTTTTTTTAATTTAAATCTCAAAAAAATAATATGTAAAAATTGCATTTTCCTCAGCCTTCCAAAGGTAACATGAAATAAAATGTTACTAGTTCTTGCCCTCCAGATGAAAAATAATTCTAACAAGCCTAATAATAAAGCTAATTCAAATAATCTTAATAATAAACAAAAAAACAGTTTAATTTTAATGCACAAGAATTTGATGTAATTTTTCAACATTAACTATTATTCAAGTATTTACATAAATTTACTTTTACGCAACATTTTTTGAATAAATATTATTAAATTATTAGTTTGAAGTTTAAAATTATATTTATAATTAAAATTTTATTTAAAATAAGTTTGCTGCTTTATCTTAAAATAATAATAATAGTCAAAATAGCCTTAATACTAATAATTAAGGAAATAATAAATTAAATGGCAACAACGAATAGAAATCTGTATAATAAAAAACACAATAAGAAGTAATAATATATTTTACTATTCATATATAAATTTACTTATTTTAAAAAATTTCAAATTAATTATTATTAATATTTTAATTTTATTTTAAGAATTTAAATCAATTTAATCTTGATATAAATAGCAAAGAGTAGTAAAATTTACCAAAATTGAAGCCTAGAAAAAAAATGTAGCTTAATTCAGTAAAATTTGAAATTAAAAGTGAACCTTAATAACCTATATAAACTAATAAATAAAGTGAAAATAAGGATGCTTTGACAAGATTAAACCCAGAAAATATAGTAAAATAATTGTTTTTTATTATATAAATTAACATTAATCAAAGCCTATATTTTGACAAAATATTGATAATAATAATAAGAATTTAAATTTAATTTTATAGACTCAATAAAAGTAAAAAGAAGATGATGAAAAAAAAAAATAAGAGGAAAAAAAATAATTACAAAAATTAATAGAAGACAGATAAAAAAAAATTGACCATTAAAAGGCCAGATTTTTCTCTGGGGAATAGTTTACTTTAGATCCTAAAAATGTCGATTATAAATATGTTAAAATCTACTATGAAGTAAAAAAAAATTTATTCATATTTTTATATTATAAGAATTAATTTATATTTGACATTTAATACCAAAGCTAAACGA
This sequence comes from Pseudocohnilembus persalinus, assembly GCA_001447515.1. Lineage (NCBI taxonomy): Eukaryota > Ciliophora > Oligohymenophorea > Philasterida > Pseudocohnilembidae > Pseudocohnilembus > Pseudocohnilembus persalinus. Next base: position 642,514 of record LDAU01000154.1, read on the forward strand.
AAAAGATTTAAGTAGACCTGAAAATGGTAATTTACCAGAAGATTTAGAATAATATAATGAAATTGAAATTATTAGCGGTTATTGGGAAAGAAAATCTGAGAAAAGAGAAAATAAAATAGTAATAAAAAAGGGTGGAAAAAATGATAAATATAATTCTGGTTATAATAAAAATTACAAAGGATCTTAAAAAAATAAACCCTATGAGAATAAAAGTAATTATTAAAACCAAAATTACGGTAATACAAATAATTAGGGTTCCTAAAACTTTAACGTCAAAGGTTAATAGTACGAAGTTAATTAATAAAAATAAGCTTCTTAAAATCTAGAATTGAACAAAAAATAACCTTCAGTTGGTGGTTTCTAAAGAAAATAAGTCAATGTTGAAGAAGTAAATTTACAAAAATCTTTTATTTATTTATTCCATATATACAATTTTTATATTTTTATTAAAAAAAATTTGACTTTTTATATTTTATAAGCCGATATATAAGTTAAACTAATACATTTTTATGTAATTACTTATTCTTCTGGTTTAATTTCTAATTAACAAAAGGTTTTATTTAATTTATTATTTTTATAAAGTAAAAAATTAAAGACAGTATTAAAAATACTACCGGTAAATGGATGGAAAATGCTCTTAAATAAAACGAAGATGACATTAAAAAAGCCGAGAAAAATATGATGTTCTTATTATAAACTTTATCTCCTGATAACATTGACAAAAGACTCGTAGAATTGTATGAATACAATTCTGATGATTTGGTAAATAAAAATATATCATTATTATTATATAAACAAAATTAATAATTGATACCTAATTTTATTTTTATTTTTATTTTTTCTATAAGTTGAGACAAAAATTAATTAAATTCATCATTGAGAAAGGACATAAATAATGGAAATATGTTAAAACCTTTGCCGAATTATGCTAAAAAATAATTAGTAGAATTTAAAAAGATACTGGTTCTAGCAAATCTGCTTTCAAATCTGAATTAATTTCATAAATTTAAAATCTCCTTAGTAAAGAAGAGGATATTCCTGGTATATTTTATTCTATCTTTTCATTAATTTAATATTTTTAAGAATTTAATTAAAATAAATTTAATTTTTTTAGAATCAGTCTTAGAATAAACTTAAGAGTAATAAGAAAAATATTTTGACAAAATTAGACAAACCAAAAAATTATGTAATTAGATATATAGATAAATATTATATTTATATTTACTTTCAATTTATAATAAAATATAATAAATTTATATAGTCGTTGTTTTTATTGGAGAGTGTATTAAAGTTAAAGTTCTTCCTTAAAAAGTTAACAACCACGTCATTGCTCATTTTTTGAACTAATTTTTCCATTATTACTAATTATTAAAAAGACAAGAAAAAAATAAACCTACATAAATTACAGCTGAATAATTAAAAGTTAAATACCATAGTAATATTATGATTGAAACTTTAGTTAAATTCTTAGATACAAATGGAGAATCTATTGACATAAAAAAAGATGCTACCCAAAACTAGGTTCATAAATCAAATTATTTTTTAATTAACTACAAATTTATAGTTATTTACTAAATTTTATTTAAATTTATTTTTATTTTAATAAAACTAGGAACTCTTTAAAATCCTCTTTTAAGTTTTAAAAAATCCTACTGAAGGAAAAATAATCCCTAAAGAAGACTCTAATAAAGAATAAATGGATTTATATAATATCAAATACGATGAATTCCTTAAATTATCTTTAGATGAAATATTTAATCTGTAAAAATAAAAAAATTTTTAAAAAATTTAAAGAAAAAAAATTTAATTTTAATTTTTTTATTCTATGATAGTTTGAATATTTTAGACAAAGAAAACCTTTTAGAACCTAGATTACTATTTTTGATATAAAATTTATAAGAAAGAAGAAACGAAGGATGGAAAGAATCAATCAGTACAAGAGGAAATACTGCTATGAAATTAGATGACGTTAAAAGTTAATACACTATCGAACCTTAAGAAAAAAAATAATAAAGAGACAATAAGTAAAGAGCTGTTAATTATAAAGCTAAAGAACCCGTTAAATAAGAATAATAATAACAATAGTAGAAATCTGGTAATTTGGAAATTACTTCTGATGACATCCAATTATTCGAAAAATAAAATAAAAAAGTAATTGAAGATTTCTATTCAGTTGCTTTATCTAATGGAGAAAATGGAGCTGATATGTTAATTAATGAAGTTAAAAAATAAAATTTCGCAAACTACCAAATAATTCCTTATTTATTCTTTTATTCTTGTAAAATTAAAAATGACATAGAAAAAAATATTATTTTAATGAAAAACTTCCTTAAAAAATACTTTGCTTAACAAGATAATGTAAAAATTAAAAAATCTTTTTCTTTTATTTTTTTTACATATTAAATATTGTATATATTATTTTAATATATAAATTTGAAATATTAAAAATATTATAATACTATGTAGAAATAAAATATGGGAAACGTTTTAGAAGGAATTATTTTGAGTGGTTATTTGAATAGATCTGATTACAACAGTATCCCTGAAGTTTTCGCTGTCTTATTAACTTATTTAAGAAGTGAGTTAAAATTAATTTCTGTCGATTAAATTATTGTCAGAACTTAAGACGATGAAGATGAAGACGAAGAAGTTTTAGACTATGTTAAATAATAATTAGAATTATTTGGAAAAAAAACCTAAGAATTTGTAAGAATTTATTAGTTAATTTATTTATTTTTAAACTGATTTTTTAATAGATCAATATATATAAATTAAACTTACCATTTATTTTATTTAGATATATTTAATTATTACTATTTTAAAATTAGGAACCCGACCTTTCTAAATTTAAACCTGAATTAGAAAAATTAACTTCAAAAGTTGAAAAAGAACTTAAATGTGAAGTAGAAAAATTATATGATGAAATTATCAAACTTTTGTCATGATTATTTAATTTTTATTGACATAAAAATTCTTTGTGAATTAATTTTTTTTCAAAATTTTTAATTTACACAGTTTATTTAATTTTTTCTTGTACTAATTTATTATTTAATATTTATTTAATGTAATCCATATAGGTAAAAAAACAAAACAATACATTCATTTATTCTCTAATTTTTATGAAAAAAAAATGTTTAGAATTAAATCAAAATTATTGTAGCATTGAGATCAAGCAATTTTATATAAAGCCTAAAAATAAAATATTATAAATAAAATAATAAAGTTCATTAATATTCTAATTTAAGTTAAACAAATAAATTAGAAAAAATTATATATATAAATGGTATTAAAAACTAATAATAAATCACAATTTATTATCACTGCAATTTTCCCATTTATTATTTAATTATTTTAATTGAATTTTTATTTTTTTATTATTCAATTAAAAAAAACAAAGTTAAAAAATAAAAATAAATAACCATATAACTTTAAAAAAAATTTTCTTAAATATTCATGAAACCAAAAGAAAAAATTTTTAGTTCGTCATAAAAAAAAAGTGATCAATATTTATAAATAAACGGAAAAAAATAATTTAGCTAATAAAATTTGACTAACTAATTAATATCATCAAATAGATCTCATTTAGATTAAAATTTATTGACATCTCCTATTAATACAAATTAAAAAAATAGCAATTACGAAAATTATCTTGCAACTGAAGGTATTAAATATATATAATATAAAAGGCACAAAAAAAAAAAATTAAAATTTGTTTAAAAATAAAAAGGTGTTTAATTTTTATAAATAATGTAAGTACTATATAATACTAGTTATAAAATAATTTTAATTAATTATATTTTTAGAATAACTCTTGGAAGATTAAAATTATTCTAATTCTATAAGAAGAAATTCTTAAAATAGACAGTAGAGTTTTGAAAATGATTTAATTTTAAACGATATAAATTTGTAAACAGAAAGATATTTAAATCATGAAATAAATACTTTTTAAAACAAAGAGTAAAGTTAGCCTAAAGAAAAGGCATAACTATTTTTGAACTTTGCCAAAAGAAAATCATAATTTAACGATTCGGAAAACAGTGTAGATAATAAAAATAACGATTTGGTAGAATTTTAAGAAGACGATTTTAATTTGTCAGAAAATAATAAATCTTGGAAAAATAAATAGATATCTTAATAAGAATCAACTAATGATATTATGAATTGTAAATACTAAAAAACATAGAAGTAATAATAGTAATAAAATTAGTAGAAGTAATAAAACTAGTAATAATAAAATAATGTAGAAAATATAAATATTTAATAAATAAGGTAGATATAGAACAGTAATAGAGGTAGTTTTAATAACAATTTAGAAAATAATTAAAATTAAAAGGGCAGTTTCAGTTAAAATACTCAACAAAATAACCTTAATATTAATTAAAATGGGCATAATTTTGAAATTAAAATAATTTAAGATTAAGATGAAGAAGATTAAATAAATCCACGTTTTAAAGCTTTTTAAAGATTTAGGACTAAAAAGAAAGAATTGACGTTTGCATAAATAGATAAATCTTAAGATACGAGTGCTAGTAAAACTCCTGAGGAAGTTAATAAAAATTAAAATTAAAATTTGAATCTTAATTTGAATCTTAATTAAAACAAAAAAAGTGAATTAGAAAGCGAATAATAATAATAGCCTAGCAATAATAAAACAGTAAAAATATCAAAATTTCTGTAGTTTTAAGGTACTTAAGATACTTAAGAATTTCTTAATAATTCCAGACAGGGCAGTAATAAAAATTAAATAAAATAAAATTTATATTGGTTTTTATATTTATTTTTTTGTTTTTTATATTGAATTTTTTATTTAGATGACTCTCCTGGAAATACAAGGCATCTTTACAAATAAAAAAATAAATTTCTTAGAGCAACAAATTTCAGATAGGTTTTAAGTTATTAAAATTTAGAAAGCGAGCCAGTAAAACTAAATAATTTAATTTTATAATTAAATTAAAAAAATTAAATTCATATATAAAATGTTTTATTTATAGTCAAAACAAGAAATTATTTAGAGAATAGAAAAATTTAGAGAAAGAATTAGATATCATCCTGAACATAGAATGATGTTTTAACGAATAGAAAGAAGAAATATATTTGACATAATTTAAAATTCAAATAACATTTTATTTACTTTTAGTTACTTATATGTGATTATTTTTATGAAAAAATTATTGAGAAGAATTTGTAGTTAAAAATTTTTAGACAACAAAACTGTAAAATTAATTTATTTATATATTTTTTTAGATAAAAATTATATAAATAAAATAAATTTAATTTAAATTTAAGGTGAAATTGGTTAATGATTTGGCTTATACCAATATTTCCGACTCTTATTTTAAATAAAAAGACTATTAAATGAAAAGTGTTGAAGCCGGATTTGGGAAGACATCTGCAAAAAGTTTATAACAAATTTTAAAAAAAGATTTTGACACAATTAAAAGTCCAAAAAATTCTCAAAAATAATTAAAATAAATTTTAACATAAAAATTCGATAAATTTCACTCTAGTAATTTGATTAACCCCTATGAAAAGAAAAAAATATGTTGGGACTTGTTTATTTCTTTTTAAATTTTAATAATTCTTTGGATTTATCCTTAAGATACCATATTAGGGATGAATGGAATGGCGAGCAGATACAAAACGTATGAAAAATTAATTTTAATAAAATATTATTTATTAAAAAAAATTATTAGATTATATTTTTTTAAAAAATTATAATTTTTTATTTTATCAAAAATTATAATTAATTAAATAATTATTTTATAAAAAAAATAAGCGGGTGGTATAGTCTTAATTATTTTTGTTTAATTGTTTCACTTATTGATGTATTTCTTTGCTTTTTTACTACTTATTATGAATAGGCAATTTAGGTGCAAGACAGATACAAAATTTTTATGCATTATATAAATGGCCGTTTAATTTTTGACATTTTATCTAATATACCAATTGTGGTAAATAATTATTTAATTAAAAGGATAAGTATTTAGCTATAAAATTAAAAAATAGATATATTAATTTTAAAATATATACTTAAAAGTTTGAAATTTGTGGATTATAGTCTTCTTTTAAGTTTTGGAATATTTTGATATTTTTGAAATTTAAGTCTTTAAATTCGATATATACCAACATCAGTGACAGGGTAAAATATCTAAAATTTAATTTAAATTAAAAAAATAGCTATTAATTTTTATTTTTTATTCCAGTTTATATCGAGACAAACGCTGACAAATATATTCAGTTTGGTTAAATTATTTTTATTAGTCGTTTTTGCAGGACATTTATTATGTCTGCTTTGGCTAGGAGTCTCAGAAATTGTTCTTAATAATGAATGGGGAAATAATACTTGGGTAATTAATATGGGTTTGGCAGATGCTCACTGGTTAACTTAGTATTTTTGGTCATATTATTTTTCAATGCAAACTATGACAACAGGTATATATATATATTTTTTATTATAATATTAATTTAAAAACTAAAATTTAAATATTATATCTTATATTTTATATGTAATTATTTTAAAAATACATTAGTTGGTTATGGTGATGTGACGCCTGTTAATGTTTATGAAGCTGTTATTTTGATATTTAGTATGGCAGCTGCTACTATGATGTTTGGTTATACTATTAAGTAATATAACTTACTTAATTAAAAATATAAATATAAAATTTAAATTTATATTTTTAGTGCTATAGGTCTGATTTTTGAGGATTTGACTAGAGAAGGCAAACTTATTAAAAGATAAACCAGTTTACTTAATAGATATTTGGAAAATAAAAAAGTTCCTAATTATTTAAAAATAAAAGTACATAAATATTTTTAGCACTAATTGTAGTATAAAAAACAGATTTCATCTATAGAGGTAAATTAAATTTAAATAAAATTAATATTTAAGTAAATAATCTTTAAATTATATTTTCAAAAGTAAGAATAAATTAAAATTTAAATAAAATTAATATCTAAATTGTGAATTTTTACTTTATATTTTAAAAAGGAAGAATAAATTAAATAACAACTGCCTCCTGAACTTTTTAATGAGATATAGTTTTAACAGTCAAAAAATTTTTTAGAAAAAAACTACATTTTTAAATAATTTTCAAAAGATTTTATAGAAAGATTAGCTATGTAATAAATAATTTAAAATTAATAATTTAATTTTTAGGAATATTCTTTAAATTTTTTTATTTGTTTTAGGAAAATGAAATAAAAAGAATATGAGTAAAATTAAACTATATTTTAATAGGGGGATTTAGAATCTAATCCCTGTTTCTATTTTTTAATTTCGGGAGAAATTTCTTTCAGTTTTTTGTATACAAATATTCATAAATAAGCTTTAGTTTTTAAAAATTTAACTACTGAAGGAGTGGGGTTTGGAGAATACTCTTTCTTGACAGGTTATTAATTAAATAATTATGATGTATTTTATAAAAAATATTTCATTATTATTTTTATTAAATAGGCGAAAAGAGGTAGTCTGCGGCGTAAGCTTACAGACCTAGTACTCTTCTATACATAAAAAAAAATGATTTTTTAGAAATCTTAGCTTAATCCAGTAAAAAATCACTAAATAACTAAACATACTGTATGTTAAGAGATAAAATGATATATGGTACCTCTCATTTCGACGTTAATATATAATGTTTTTGCTGTAAGTTAATCGGTCATACCCTTTTAAGTACATTATTAAAATAAATTTAAACAAATTTTCTAAATATAAAAATGGAATTATATATTAATAAAGATATTAATTTAATTCAAATATATTCATATTTAATTATTAGATTGCCCCCAATTACATTATTAAGCCGACAAGGAAAAAGTTATTTTATAAGAAAAATTTTAAAGTTGGTAGTTAAGGTAGAAAAGTTTCGTTAGATAAGATTATAACTATACTACAAAGGCTTTAAATCCTGAGTTAATAATTCCATTTATTGACGAAAACCAAACCGTTTTGGATGTATAAAGTTGTTTTTCATAGGTAAAAGTAAGTTAGGATTAAAAGATGAAATTATACAAGTAATACTCAGATATTTTATAAACAGATGCAGGCCCTCCAGAGGTAAATAAAATTATATTTTATTTTATAGGTATTTAATTATTCATAATAAATTTTGTTTAGTTGATATCTGATTTTCATAAGGCCTCATTTAATTCGAAAAATTAAAAAAGTGATGAGGAGGAATTTGATGTAGATCCGAATAGAGAACTTTCATAATATTAATTACTTAGAAATATTAAAGGATCAAAAGTTTATAACCCTTTAATAAAAAAAAGTAAAGATAGTTCGAGTATATTAAAAAAATAAACATCAAACGAATCTTTAAATTAAAAATAAAATTAAGAAGATAATATTAATGAAGAAAAATCCAATACCGTAAGTTTAACAGTTATTCCTTAATAGCAAATCGAAAAAAGGGATAGTTTGTAAGGAATTTTGAAAAATAAACACAAAAGTAGTTTTGTGAAATTTTCGTAGGTGGCACAAATGGCATAAGATTAAAGTTAAAAATTTTAAAGATAGCCAAGCGACGACCCATTCAACTAAATAATGAGATGCGACTCTTAATAAATAGATTTTAATAATTTAAATTTTAGTCAAAAAAAACACATTAATTTTTAAAATGAAGTAATTAATGATATGAATAGTAATGAAAATTATGATAGTGAAAAAGATGACAAATATAATGAAGAATAGGAAATTGACATGAACGCGACATAGGTTTAAAAAAAATTACAAAAAAGATCTATGAAGCACTCAGATTGGCTAAGAGGACACACAAAAATTAAAAAAAAGGTAAATTAAATGATAATATTACAAATTTAAAGCTTTTTATAAATATTTACTATATAAATGAGTATTTTTTTTTGAATTTTCAAATTATTAGGCCAAAGTTGCCAATTAAGTTGAAAACACCTATCTTACAGAGAGATATGAAATTTTTGAAAAGTACTTTCCACAATCAAACTTTGACCCCAAAAAAACTATTCGTGAATACAAAGAAGCCAAATATGTGTTGGCTCAAACACCAGGTAAGTATAAAATATTATATAATTTTTTTTCAAAAAATTTATAAAAAGAATTTAAAATAGGCTTTGGAATATACACTTTAAAGGAAAGAAGAATAAATATATTAAAGTACAGATAAGAAAGAAGAATTTCTATTGCTAAATTTACTTCATAAGATGAGCAGTCAGGTCTGGCAAAAAATACAGCAATTTCATTATTCTAAAAAATAGCCTTTAAAAGTTTTAAGAAAAATCCAAATAAAAGTCCCAAAAACAATAAAAATAGTTAAAAAAATACTATTGGCCCGGGACAAATGCTGAGAAAGTAAAGAAATATAGTGATTCATAAAAATAACACTTTATAAGACAATTATACTAACGGCGTTCCCAGTTATATGACGAATAATTATAATTATAATAATTATAATAAAAATGGTGGAAATAACGGTAAAAATAATTTGGGACTTATTTTGGACACTTAAGAAGATACGAATTCTATTTTTGAAGAAGACATGCATTCTGGATTAAATGAAAATGGCGAACAAAAATTGACATATAATTAACCTTTGTAATAAGATGGTGGGAAAAAACCTGGAGTCAATAAAGGTTTATTTTAATTTGGATAAAATAAGTTTAAAAATATAGATACAATTTAAAATCAATTGAAGTAATAAAAAGAAAACTAAAATGAAAATTAAAATACCATAAACAATAATCCAAATAAAGATAAATTAAATATTTAAAATAGCAATATGTAAAAAAGTTACAATAGTTAAAAAACTTACTGATAAATATTCCATTAAATAAAATATAATTATAAGATATTCTAACATATTATTTTAATATATTTGCTTATAAATATTAGCTTTATATTATCTTTAATGTAATTTTAATTTGTATGTGTATTTTAAAGTAATATAAATCATGCGTATTACATATATAAATATAGAAATTATTTAAAATTTGTGATATTTTCATTTTTAACTTTATTTTGAATCTTAAAGTATTTGTTGCGAACTCATGCCCATTAATTTATTTATATCATTGTTTTATTATTTGACTTCTTTCATAGGTCCATTTGCATATTTTTAAACTAAATTTACGATACTGAAATATCTGTTCATTGAACTGGAATAGCCCATTTGGTATTGTTCGTTTTCATTTTATTATTTATTTTAGTCCAAATTTTATTATTATTGTTGATTATTTTACTCTTTTTATTTTTAATTTTCCTCTTTTTTTTGAAGATCAAGACTATTTTTATAATTTTTAAAATATGAATTTAGATCATGATTCTTATTTTCTTTTACCATTTGCTGGAAATCTTAATATTTTTGTAAAATAAAATCTTTATCCTCCTTTTCGAAGTTTAAATTATCTAGAAAATGCTGTAGGTCTTTTTTGATTTTGTATTTTTTAAAATGTAAATTATGAAAATGAGCTATAAGCCTAAAATAAGGGTTTTAGGCCTTTGTATATAATTAATCAGATGATTTATTTGATTAATTTTCTTTTTATAAATTCTCAAATTTACTTAAGAAATCCTTATTAAATTCACTTTTCATTTTCTCTATAACAATCTGATAATAATTGAAATCTTTAACTAAATTATCAATTTCTTTTTAAATTTCCTTTTCTTTTCTATAATTTTCTTTAAACACCATAGATTTTTCTATTAAAGACAAATATTTAAGTAAAAGTATATTTTGATATAAATTTTGTATTAATTTTATTTTAATTACCAGAATATAGATTTTTTAACCCTTTTTCTATAATCGAGTTAATTTTTTTTAATCTATTATCGTCACCCATCTTTTCTTCTTCTCTTTCATAACTTTCTAGTTCTAACTAAATTCTTTATTGGGCACGAACATGTGAATTTTAATTTTCTTTTTCTTTTTTTCTAAAAATACCATATAATTTTTTAATAAAAGATCAAATAAAAAGTATAGTTATTTAAATTCAAATACTATACAATTTTACTTTTAACTTTAAACACTTTTATACTATTTAAATATATTAGCAATTTTATCCGACCTGCATTTATTAAACTAGGCCCTAACCAACTCTAATTTTTCCTGAAAATTATTTTTTAAAGAATTTACCTACTACTAATACTCTTATTATATATCTTATTATTTCAATATATTTTCTATTAAATACTTATTTATTTTTAAATCTTTATACTTATTGAGTTCATCTTTGTACTAGTGTTTAATTTCTTTAATTCTTTCTTATTTTTTATGTTATTTAAGGTAATCTTGGTGGGCGTGAAACAATTATTGTTGTTTTTATACTTATTTTATATTTTTTATACTTTTTCTACTAATTTGAGAGGCTCTTTAAGTTAAATTTTATAAATTTTCTTTTTGTTAGGAAATTTATAATTTTTTTATTAATTTTGGCGTATAAACTTCAATTGAATAATTTTTCTTCAAATCACCCCTTTTATAATCTTTAGGTTCCATAGATAATAGCTGCATTTTATCACTCTATAAAAATATTAATTTCAAGATATATCATTTACTAATTTTTATAAATTTTAATTAAATTAATGCTTTTTAATACTTTATTTAATTTAATTATATATAATAATATTTATTATAATAAATTAAATATCTAATTTAAATAAGCATGTTATTTTTTATTTACTTCGGTTATTTTTTATGTGTCTGATAAATATACTTAATGTCTTACTAAATGTTATGCCTTTAAAATTCTTATATCATCTTCTTATTCATCTAAATATTAGTGTAATAATTCCATTTTAATTTCTGGATTTGACTCCATATTTTAGTAAAATTCTGACTATGACATTTTATTTTGTTATTTACTTTTTAATAATAAGGTTTCTTGTTCATCATTTTCTTCATTTTCCTCATCTACTTAAAACTACTGTCGACTGGAAATTAAAATGGATTTTTTTGCCTAAATTTTTGGAACAATTTTAGATAACTAAGTTTAAAAATCAGAAGAACTCAAATTTTCCTCAAAAGATTCAAGCTTTTGTATTTTTTAAGAATTTGAACTTTCTTCTAAATTAAAAAGCAATTTTTGGTTTTAACTTTTTTACTTTTAGCTCTTTCTTCTCCTCATAAATTTATTTAGAGTAAAAGTTTTTTGAGTATTTTTGTTTTAGTTTTTATCAATTTATTATTATTATTTTTAAAAATTAGATTGGTTAATTTTACTATAGAGAGAACTAAAGGTGTTTTGTTTATTAGACTTTTCATCTTTATAAAATCTGTTTGTAGTTGTTTTAGCAAATTTTATATTCTTTGTGCTTTTTTCGCATTAGGAACTATTAGAAATCTAACTATCATTTAGAGGTGTATTAATATTAGTCGTATTTTAAGATTATCTTTTAATTTAGCCAAAATTACTATCATCTTTTCTTATAAAAATATTAAATATTTTAAATAATGATTTTTTTTATCTATTTTAATTTATATTTAAAGTTTAATAAAATATTTGATATTACTACATATAAATTCTATATTATTAATACCTTTAATAGTTATTTAATTATTGAGAGCTATTGAAATTTGATACCAATTTTCCAATACTATCATTTTATGATTAATTTTTACTTGTTTAACTGCCTTTTCCCAAGGAAAAAACAAGAGTTCCAAAATTTGGCTGGTTTTTATATATTGCTTTTCTAATTTACTCTTCTCTATGTAATTTAGAATATTAAGGGTCTTCATAAATATTTTTTTAGGTTTCTAAGATTTTTAAGTCAATTTTATTATTATTTAAAAGTTCATTATTTGTTTCATTATTTTATTCATTAATTTATTCATTTTCTTATTCATTTATTTATTATTTTATATCATTTTAATTTTAATCTTAGGATTTCGGTGTGTCTTCTTCTATTTAATTATTATTTTAATTATTTTATTATTTATCTAAATTTATTTAGCTAAAGTTTTTTGTGTTTTATTAATTTTTTTAAATATTGCCTTTATTTTTTATTTTTTTAAAAGTTTTTTTTTTCGTTCCCTACCTTTTGTAGTTTTTCTTTGTTTTTTATGAATATTATTTTTTCTTTTTTTCTTAGTAAAAATTCTGTAATGAATTTATACTATTTTAACTATCATTATTGTCATTTCCAGAATTATCTTAAATGTTTTAATCAATATTTTTAAAATTTTAGTCTTCGAAATCTGGGTTATCTTTATTATCCTAATCAATCAATGAATTATCTTCTAGTTATACTTCACAATCTAATTCTTCTATTTTTAATTATTTATTTATTTTCTAATTTTCAACAATTTAATCTTAAAAATTGCAATTTTAAGATATACTTTAATTATCTATATTTTTCTATTAATCTTTCCCTTCATTATTTTAATTATTTATATTATAATATTTGTTTTATAATTAATTTTCTTCCAATTTAATATCTTTGTCTGATAAATTATTTACTTCATTTTGTTTATTAGTTATATTACTATCTTATTTATTATTTTCAATAGAACAATTTTCGCTATCAGTATATAAATTTGCATTTTATTCTTTATTACAATTTTAACTATATTTTAAAATTTTAATTGTAGGTCATAAATAATAAATTAAAATATTAATAAATTATTATTTAAACAATTGTATATACTTTTACAAAAATTATTATTTTTCCTATTTATTATTTTCTTATTGATATTTGTCCTATATAATTTATTATTCAAATGATAAATCACGTTCATCTTCTTAATTATCTCTTTCCATTTATAGCTATTTTTGTCTAATCTTTATTTGCTCATCTTTTTCTTATAGCAATTTTTTTTATTTTTCTTAATAATTAATTTCAATATTCTCTAATAATTCTCTTTACTATGAATATAAAAATCTATATTAGACAATTTCATTAAAATCATATAATTTATAAGGTTATTATTCTTCATAATGTTTATATCCCTAATATTTGATAAAAATTATTAAATATAATTTAAATAATTTAAAATAAAATATGTTTTTTTTACTATAAATTCGTTAAAGTCATTAGATTCTTCTCTTTTAATAAACATTTACGGGTATATTTTTCTATAAATTTCTTCTTTTTTGTGTAAAAATAATTCACTTTTTTATTTTTTATTTCCCACCTATATAAAATAGATTATATAATTTTTATAAAAAAAAATTATTTAAAAATAAATAAAAAAGTTAACTTTTATAGCTTAATTTTATTACATATTTTCATATAACATTTTATAAAATAGTTTATTATTTTATATTATGTTTACCATCTTATAAAGTTGTTTGTAGCTTTTTTTTTCAGAGTTATATAACTTATTAATATTTTTTAGGCTAGGAATCATTTCTTTGCAAAAATTTTAACTTTATGCTATTATTTTGTTAAAATTTTAGTTTATTTCTTCAATTGAATTTTACGGCTTCAGATTTTCATATATACTTTTTTAACTTTCCCCCTTTAGTTATTATGAAGATAAAAAATTGGTAGATCTATTGAAACTACTATTTTTTGTTACATTAAGAGAATTCTATTTTTAAAAATTATTTAGTTTTTCGCTCTAATTTCTGATTAAATTAAATTTATTATCTTTTATTTATTTTGCCATATTTTCAATACTCGGAAAGGCGTCTTATTACTGAGAATTTTTTAACATACTTGTTTTGATACTTTTATTTTTTTTATAAGAAATTAAATTTTTTTAATTTTTTATTTAAAATTATGATTTTTAAGGGCTTTCATTGACGCTAGAATTTTTTATTAATTATTGTGATGAATTTTCGTGTATTGTTCCCAATTTCAATGTTGCACTTTTATTTTATATTTAGTTATCCTATAATTTTAATAAATTGTCATGCTTTTTACTTAATTGGCTATTAAATTCATCTTAAATTATAGAATTGCTAAAAAATACAAAATTATTTATAATTTATTATTTTTTATAAATTTATGAATTAAAATTTTTACTATTTTTAAATTTAAAAATTATTTTCGTTAGAAAAGAGATTCTTTGTAAATTATCTTCTCATTTATATTTTTTTGTCTATATTTTCTGAATTTTCTCTACCATTATTTTTTTTTTACAAGCTATATTATTTTTTTTAAAAAATTTAAAAATTATCTTTAGAAAGATCATTTTTATCTAAAATCTTATATTTTTCTGCTTCATCTTATTTTTTTTCTAATTTTTAAATATAACTCTTAGAAAACGAAGAAAGACTAAAAGGATTAGAACATAAAAATTCTTAACTAGGTCTTTAATTTGACTCTCTTAACTACTCAGTAAATTTAGTAGCCTTATTAAGTAACTTTATATTTCTCTATGTTAAGGGCAATTTTTGATAATCAGGAGTATCCTGCTTATAATAAAAAAACTTTTTTATATTTTCTTGCTTTTATTATTGTTGTATTTTTTGGAAAACTTTTGTTGAGGTTTTGAAATGGCTTTTAATAGATTTGAGATCTTGTTAGAATTCTTTGAGGTCCTGGCTTTTTGCCTTTCTATTTTTTTGTTTGTTAAGTATTTCGGACTGCATTGTGGCTTATTATAATTAATTTTAGGGATAGTTCTTAGAAAAGAATTCTTTTAAAAATGAAGTTGATTAAGTATTTATTTTGTTTATTGTTTTTTTTTTAAAAAAAATTAAAAGTAAGTAAATTTGCTAGATAAATAAATATAAATTTTTATTAATTATTTATTCTAAATAGTTATTTTGTAATTAAAATATAAATTATTTATTGAAGTATGTTTATTGAAATTATCTTTAACCTTAAATTTATAAATAATAAAATTCTTATTTTTTTACGTGAATTAAATTAAATCAAAATAGTTAGTAAAATTTTAGTATAGTATTTTTTTAAATAATTTGTTTTAATTTACCCAAAAAAACTTATTATAGTAATTTTTCATTAAAAATTTCAAGTAATTAAAATAAAACTTGTTTTTATTTAGTTCATATTTTTAATATTCCAATTTTATTATAAAATCAAAACAAAATAGTATATTTAATTTAGCAATTCTTTATCGAAAAATTAAAAATATATATAATTATCGAAATAAACTATGTCTCTTAACGTTATTGAGTAATAATCATATATGCCATCATATAATAATATGGAAGATTTAGATATAGATAATTCGCCAGTATAAAAATGGTCAAATAGAAATTTTTTATATTAAACTTAAAGTATCCATGAACAGGCAAAAAACTAGCAAGATATAACTTTGCTAATCAATGAAATTTTTAAAAAAACAATTTCAAAAACAGTTTAAATAGCGCAAGATAAGGAACTGGACAAAAAAACGCCTTCATGTGCAGTTATGGACTCTTTATTGTGCTGTGAAAAAGTCATTTAATCTTATGCGGGCGTTTTTGACATTTCAGATACTGATTATTAAACAGATGGGCTTTTAGAAGACTTGGAACCGGCTTCTGTTATACCGGACGCTTGGATTAGAAGCTAAATTTAAGTGGACCACTAAAATATTGAACTTTATGATTAAATAGGCAGTTTACCGGATTTGGGTAACCATAAAAAAAGTATAGATACGAAATCTGTTTATTCAACGATTTCTAAATATTCAACTTATTCTAAAGCAACTTCAACAAAATCAGGGGTTAAAAAAAAAAAAAAAGTTTAATAAAATCCTCCTATACCGATAGATTTGACCGAACCTTTATTTATAACAGAAGAAGAATCTTAGCTTAGAAAAGAAAAAGAAGAGGAAAAAAGGATAATTCAAAAAAATTTATAAAAAATTCGAGAAGAAAAGTTGAGATAAGAGGAAGAAGCAAAAACGAAAATCAAAGAATAGAAGCAAGATAAAAATGTAATTGGAGTAACTTTTGACTATTCGGGTGAAGAATTAATGGTTCATAGATTAAAAGTAAATAAATTGCCGCCAACCAATGTAAATATGCTTTTGGATTTCACCGACCCCTAAGAATAAGCTCAAAAATTACTAAAAAAAAATAAAAAAACACCTCATAAAAATAACTAGAACAATAGTAACAGCAATAAAAATTCTACAAATAAATAATAAATGTAAAAATCTTAGACGAATTCTACTTTGCCACCTATAAAAATGGCCGAATATTCAGCGACTCCTATGGACACCATATAACTTAATGAAGGCGTAAAAATGACATATGAAGGAAGAAAAAGAATTGGCCCAAAACCAAATTCTTAAGCACTTATGTACTTAACTGGGACTTTTAACAGCAACTCTTCTAGTTAAAAATTACGTTTGAATAAAAAAGACTACGAAAAAATAGTTTAGGGATAAGATAAATTAGGTAGTCATAAATTAGATTAGAATAAAAATAATTAGAGATTAATGAAAACTTTATAGGAATAGAATTAAAGCGATTCTATAGATTCTTAAGATTAATATTATAATACTTTTAGCAATTTTAAATAATCTAATAAAAATAATACAGGGGAAGGCATTTAAATTCATAAAAGTAATATAATGTAGTAATTAGCATCTTAAATAGATGAAGAAGATGAAAATTTGATAAGATTGTAGAAAATTTAGAAAGAAAAGGAAAAATAATTTTTAGAATTATAAAAGCAGTAAAATCAATAATCAGCTATTGATAAATTTAATCAAACATAAATAGTAGCTAATAATTAATGGGGGAAATAACATTAGGATCCAAGTAGGTCATTTATAAATACGCCTTTTAGTTTAAATAAACCTAATTAAAAAAATTTATTAAGTACTTTAGGTAAAGTTAATAAACCTAGGTCCAGAGTTGATATAAAGAATTAAAGTATACTATATAATACAGTCAATAATTAAAAAAATGAATAAACTTTGTAGACTTCTTAATTATTTAATACTAGGTAATTGCATTAATCCTAATATTTTAATAGTTTAAAATGAATGAAATAATAATATTATTAAAAAAATTTGAATATTTTACATATATATAGATACACTTCTTTAAAACTATTTCAAAAAATATATAATTAAATAGTTGACTATTAATTTAAATACAATAATAAACAAATTTTTATATAAATTTTATTTATTAACATTAAGAATAGAAAAAAAATTATTTTAAACTGGTTATAATTTTGTTTATACAATTATATAATTAAATTTAAACTGGTAAATAATATATATTAAAATTAATAATTAAATATATAATAAGTTAAAAATCACTAATTTAAATGTATTTGGATGTAATTATTAAATATCAAAATTTAAAAACAATTTGCCTAATCATTAATTTAAATTTTATTTAGTTATACAAAAATAGATAGATTTATTTGGCTTTTAATATAATAATAAATATAATAATAAAATAATATCTGATAAATTCTTTTAAAATCTTTATTTGAATGAGATATAAATATAGAATAAAATAAAATAAAAATAAAATAAATAAAAAACTATATAAAAAAAAAAAAATATGAATAAATATTTAATTAAACAAATACCAAATATCAAGAACTTTATTTAAAATAATTAAATCGACTTATACTAGCCAAAAATAACTCACCAAACTATTTAAGAAATAAAACATAAATTACTAAAAAATGACATAGTCTACCTAAACACATAGCCAATTTTATAACAATATATTTCCACAAACGAACTAAAAGAAATAAAAAATATTAATAATAACACAAATAACACTAAAGAAAAACTAATAAAAGAAATTTTAATGAACATTTTAAGTCCAATTGCAACCATAAGAACGCATTCTAAAAATGACACATCTTTGATATGGGATGTGAAACCAAAAAAAGACATATATAATATATAAAATATATATGATATAAATAATATAAATAATATATAAGGTATATATAATAATAAAAAAATTTTTACCCGTTCTCACACTGACTAAGAATTTACTTAACACACAGACAGTAGTTTTGAAGAGCCACCACCTTAGTATATAGCGTTGGGCGTGATAAATGCTGATTTTTAGGGGTATGGACTAAATAGTTTTTTAAAAGTTTAGGATATAATAGATAAATTAAGTTAAGAAAATTTGGAAGTGCTTGAGAATAGTTTGTTTAAAATTAGAGTGCCTTTGGATTTTCACAAAAATGTAGATTATATTAGGGGAAACCTGATTTTTAACACGCGGGAGGGAAAAAAAGGTATTAGATATAGAGATGATATTATAGATTAGAAAGAGCTTTTAAATAAAGAATAGATAGAAAGCTATCAAGAACTATAAAATATAATTAAAGCAAATGAAAATAGTAATTTACATTAGTTGTCTAATGGGTATATTGTTTTATTAAATAATTAAACTTTTACACATGCCAGAACTAAAATAAAGTCTTAAAATAGACATTTAATTAGAGCGAGGTTTGATTTAAATATGTGATTAAATTTGTTAATAATAGTTAAAATTTATAAATATTATTTAATATACCTTAAATTATATTAATAATTATAATAATTGTAGCAATATTATTGATTATATATATTTTATTTTATTTATACGCTTATAATTAAGATGTTTAGAAAAACTCTTGTTTTTAAGTAAATAATTATAAAAAAGATAACAAAATTTATATTCGATTTTTATTTGAAATATTTTAAATTATATATATAAGATCTAACTGTAAAACATGATATTTTTATTTCTTTATATATAAACAAATCTCAATTTCTTTAATCAATTATTTTTATAAATTTATCAGATACTTAAGATCTTATAAAATCTTCCACTTTTAAAATATTAACTAAAACAATAAAATCTGATGCTTGTTCATATAATTTATTTTCTATTTAATTTTAATACATATTTTCCAAATCAATTTTTTAATTATTTGAAATAACTTCCTAATTTTTAAGAGCTATATTTATTAGTAAAGTTTCGCATTTATTTTTGTTATTATATTGTAAAATAAGTTAATATTCAATAACCTGACCGTCTTATTTAAATAATATTTCATCTATACAAGAAGTGTGATATAATCCATCTTAAAAAGTTTAATTCATTAATATTAATTATTATATTAGTTTATCTTAAAATATATATTACTTCCTATTAAAAATGATCTTTAATTTCTTCCTTATAAATAAATAGCATCATAAATTTTATTATTATGCTAAATTTATGTTAAATATCCAATATCGCCCAATTAATATCTTATAAGTGGGTTTTTATTATATCTAATTAAATTAGTTATAATAATATCCCCCACTTATGATAATTAATTTTAGCTAAAAAAATTGTCATAATTTTCAGAATTTTATATTATTTCTTAGCTTTTTTGATTTAAAATTTCTATATATACCATTTTTTTATCAAATAAAAAAAGATGAGGATTTTTTTTAAATATAAAACTAGGTTAATAGGCAATGATTCCAGTTTCAGCAGATCCATAAATTGATGAAAAATTTTCTGTTTAAAATATTTTTTCTAAATATTATTTTTTTTAGTTTGTTAAAGGTTCTGCAGCGTATAATAACTCCTCTATGTTTTAATCTAATTAAATTTTATTTTTTTCTATATATATGGCCAATTATAATAATCTAGTAGGTGTGCCAAGAATATGAGTAACTAAAATAAAATTAAAATTAATAAATCCACAAATAAATTAATAATCTGTGAAAGTAATTATTTTGAATTTTATGTTTACCTTTAAATTTTTAAATATACTCTATTAACTATGAATCATTTTGCTTGAATGAGGCAGGAATAGTAGTTGCATTATTAAGTTCGCAAAAGTCATTGAAAATTTCTAAGGACCTATACAAACTCCCATAAGTAAACAAATTTAAAAAAACTTTATTTTCCTAGAACATGCCCGCTTTTACCATATTATTTGCTAACATTTGTCTTTGAAATTTATTTTCTTTAATATTTGTTTCAAAATAAATTGAATTTCCTGAAGTTCCTAATAATTTAAATTATATGTTAATTAAATATACTAAAATTTTTAATTTAACTTATTACCTCCCGATGGTGATATATAAACACTTTTCCATTTCTTACTATCTTAATTACTATCGATCAATTTATATAAAACATCCTTTGTTATAATAGGAAATTCATTAAATTATATAATATTCTAAGATATACTTTTATAAAATTCCGTGTTCTTAGCACGCTCTAATATTTATTCCTTGCTATAAGTATCTAAGATTGGGTAAAATTAATTTTTAATAAAAAGTCTACTATCTTCTTGTTCAATTAATTAATTTTATTTTTCTTCTTAATTTTAATTAATTTTTTAAATAACTGGAATTAAAATTTGGCCCCCACTAAACACATTCACTATTTAATTTGGAGAACTTCTAAATATTCCAATGCCTAAAATTATAAAAAATTATAAAATTTTTCTAAAATTTGATAATTAAATATTACCAAAATTTTTGCTATTTATGAAAAGAATTAGCCCAACCACATTCATTGATTGTACTTCGATAATATTTTTTTAATAGTCTAATTTAAAATATAATGAATATTCTTAATAAAATATATATTAGTATATTATTTACTTTTATAAACTATTGGAAATTTTTACTACTGGATAAATTCTTAAATCATATACTTTTAATTAATTTCAATTTATTAATTCCAGAAATATGGCATAGATTCCTACCCTATAATTATATCTCTACCTTTTCCCAATAAATATGGCTTTAAGATATATTTTTATCGATATTATTTGAAATTTTACAATTATTCCAGCCTAAAATAAAAAAAATAAATTTAATATTTTTTTTAAAATTTAATAAATAACTACTAATACTTTATTTAATTTAAACTGAATGAAGGAACTATATTTTATGATAAAAATTCTGTCTCCATAGGATTTAAATATTTTTTCATTAAGTTTTTGTCATATAAAATTGATAATAATCTTTTATCGTGTACCAAAAATATGGTCAACATATTATTATAGCAGTTTTACACATTTGATAAACCGAGTATATAATTTTCTTCTAGTTAACATATTTCAAACTGTTCTATTTCTAAATAAACATTTTTTATTATTTAATTATTATCTTTTCTAATTAAATTATGGTTTTTGCAATCATAGTTAAAATTATCATAAAATTATTATTAAGATTCAATTTATACTACATTTTTATATCCAATAATTTAAATAAATGCATTAATATCCCAACCGGCTTCTGAAAATTTAATTATATACAAAGGATTTTCGTCATCTATTTAAAATTATTCTAATATTTCTTCTTAAATATATTATTTTTCCATAAAATTTATATCCAATTTATATAAATACTCACAATTTTATATTGTATTCATTAATTATTGGGAAGATATATAACCATTTATAGAATATCTAGCATTTATTTCACAAATTTTTATTTAATACTCTAACTATTTAAATTATTTCTTAATTTTATTAGGAACAATCAAAAAGTCAGGTCTCCAAGAACCTAATTCTAATCTAATTTGTATTTTAAATTTTTTATTAAATTTAGAGTTTTTATATAATCATATATATTATATTTATACTGGTCTTTATTTTTATTAGCTATTTGGTTTTTTAGAATATTAAAAATTTTTGGGTCTAAACTTAAATATCGCTATAATTTTGGGTTTTTAAAATAATCATTTATGACGGATTTTATTCCCTTGTATAAAATTTAAAAAACTTATTCCAAGTAGACATTAAATTCTTTCGGAACTTGAAATGGATAAGGATTAAGTTTTTTTAAATCATAAGCATTTTCTAGACCGGTGCCATAAGATTTTTTTAAAGCTTCCAGTTATTCTTCATAATTTTTTTGAAACACTTCTGTTATTTTTTCAATATCTTATGTGTTTTATATAGATTATGGAATTACTTGCTTCATTTAATTTAAGGATAAATTTTTATAATGTTTTTTATTTTAATATAGATAATATAAAAATGATTTAATTTTATTTTCTAATAAAAAATATGATTAAATCTGCTTAACATTTTCTTAAATATAGTTTTATAAATAATAAAATTCAGAATTTATAAGAATTACTGTAATAATTATAATAAATACTTTAAATTTATTTAATGTGTTATTATTAAATTAAATGAAATCCATTTTTTATTATAAACTTTAATATACATTTTATAATTTAAATATAAAATTTAATATTTATAAACTATAACTAAGATAACATATATAATAAATTGATCACAAATTACCTGTATGTAATTTATTGACTTAGTTATTTTGGAAATATCTTTAAAGTGATATTAATTATCATTTATAGGTAGAAAAATAAAAATTTTAACTCATAGTTTTGGTTTAATTTATTAAATTAAATGGACATAATTTTCTTAATTTAAATAAGATTATTTTGCAGATTCGATTAGTTATTGATAAATTGTACCATTTTGTATGCTAAAAATGGAATTCAACTAATGTTCTTAAAAGCTTTAAAAATATAAAAAAAGTTATAATATATTATTTCATTCTAAAATAATTTTAAGAGTACCCAAATGAGTTCATAATGCTAACCGACTAATTTCTTAGTTTCTTATGTAAGTATTCTTTTAAATCTAAAAGTACATATACCTGTCTAGGTTCCAAAATTGTATATTTAAATAATTGTATAGGATTTTTAAGTAAGATGTTTATTCCAAATCTAAAATTTTAATAAAATTTTAGAAATTATTTATTTTTATAAAAATATTATATTACATGCAAGCCATTATATCTAATGTTTATTTAGTATTAGATTCAAAATTCTTAGTTTAATTAAAGAATATTTAAAACATTAAAAACTCCTTTTTATTAAAAAATAAATTTTAAACAAATTTAATGTGTGAAAAAATAAAACTTTAATTTAAATTAATATATATAAATACTGTATGCATTTGAGCTAAATCGATTAATTTAAATTATTTATTTTTCATAGATAAAATTTATTCAAGACTTAAAACTAGGTTGTACTAAATTGCTCTAGAAATATTTTTCATGAAATAATTCAAGTATTTTAAAGATTTATAATTATGAGATCTGGTATTAGGTAAAAATACCTTTATCTTTTAATTTTTCAAGTCAATATATCTTTCATAATATTTGCTAAATGATATTTGATCTATTTTAGAACTGTAATTATTAAAGTCGTTTTTTTAATTATATTTTTACTACTAATTATTGATGTTTATATTTTTAAATATTTAGGCTGTTTTTAAATTGCTTTCATTTTTATTGCCTAATTGTAATTTTTAATTAATTTCATTTCTTTTTAATTCATATTAATCTAAAATAAATTATCCATATTTTAAAGATATATCATTTAAAGTTTCTTCTCCGCAATTAAACATCTAATATTATAATTCATTCAGTAATTAAGGTACCCTTTAAATATTTTAAATAAATATAAGAAAAACTATTTTTTATTGATGTATATTTTACCCTGAAAAGTAAAGATTTCCATTTCCGCCTATGGACTATTTAGTTTCTCTGGCAATTTTGACAGATTTTTCGTTTATTAAGTATTTAGAAACTTTAATTAAATACTAAATATGAACAAATTTTAAGTCAAGCTAAGCATTAACACTATTTTTTTTATTATTACTAATTTATTCATAGTTTTTTTAAAATTGGTGAATTAAATAATTTGTAAAATTTATATTAGTGAATAAATAAGATATTCCATTCATTTAAGCATTTTGAACACTCTTTTAAAAAAAATTATTTTATATAATAGTATGAATATTGTTATATATTATTTTAAATTATACTTAATAGTCTAGAATTGCCTTTTTCTACAAAGCTTAAAAAGAAACAGAAGGTTTTTATTGTTATTCCTTAAAAACTGAAAACATTACACATATTGTTAACAACTTAGCTATTTATAAAATTCAAATATAAGGAAAACGTATTTCTATTATTTTAAATTTATAAAATTAATTATTTTTAATATTAACCTAATTAAAAATTTATAAGACTAGCTTAGTTCAAATAAAACTCATAAAAATTTGTCAATAATTCGATATTTTCTTAATTTATTTAATTGCTTATTGGAATATATCCACTTAATATATCCTTTTTATCAATTTTAACTTTATCAAATTTTAAAAACCCAATTTCATGACAATCGTCACCAGTGGTAGGACCTAATTCAAAGTATTCTACACCAGGTAATAATTTTTTGTTACTTGCATCTCTAAAATTAGAAATAAAATAAATTAAAAATAAAAATACAAATATATATTTTTTTTAGTTATTTTATTACCTAATTTGTATAATAAAGTATTAAATACCGTGAGAAATTTAATCAATTATCATTTCACCAGACGTTATCACGTGAGTAGTCTAATAAAAATTAAAGTATTGGAATTAATTAATAAATATTAAATATAGGAAAAAATTATTACAAGAAAAGAACAATTTTTGATAAAACTTTTAACTCCTGCATTTCCCTCTATGGTTTGTATATAATAGGAGTCACTTTAATTGTCGTAAAAAGCCTTAATATTGGATGATGTGTATTAATTTACATTTTAACTTAACTCTATATGTTTTTCATCGTATAATGAATTTTAACTGAATGCAAAAACTATTTCAAAATTTTGAATTCTTGAAAGATATCTCTTTTTTTATTTATCGTTTCCAAGCGATTTAATAAAGTTATAGCAGAATTTGGCCTGAAACATTAAATATTTGATAAATGTTAAATTAACTTTAATTAATAAATATTTAATAATATTTTTCATCGATTTTTGTATACATTTTGCAGAAATTCTCCTATAAATGTGTCTGAAATTGACACTTGCAGACTTAATTTTGCAAAATTAGTTTCAAAGTATTTTTTAAATTATAACTTATTTTTATAATTTTTTAAAAAATAAACTAACATTTCATATTTCTCTAACAATTACTCCTAAAAAATTTATGGTTTTTATATTAAAAAGAATGAATTTTAAAATTAACTTTTATTTTAAAACAAAGTATAAATTTAATATCAATTTTTTTATTTTAATTTACTTCTCTTGAATAACAATAAAAATTTTTATCAGTTTATAGCCTAACATCAAAGTCAAATTATTTAAAGATTTCGATAAATTTCTTAATTTATATATCATTATTTTAATAAATTAATTTTTATAATTATTTTATGGAAAATTTTTTTAATAGCAACTCTTTTTTTAGATATTCGGCTTTTTTTGTTTTTTATGCTTTTCTAAAGGAAATAAAATATTTATTTTAACTACTTAGCATATTTTTTTAAAATATATTTTATTTTTATTTTTTTATGAATTTTTTTTAAAAATGTGTATTAATTCCTAGTATTAAATTAATAGGAGGTTAATCATATTTGATTATAAAATAGAATTTTTTTACTAATCTATTTAAATCAATGAATAAAATTAATATAGTAAATTCAATAAAAAATAAATGAAATTAATATTGTATTTTATCATATTTTTTATAATATCTTCTAGTATCTATCATTCAGTTAATTATTTTAATATTCTATTTACTATTATATTAATTTTTAATTTGCTATAAATTAATTATGGTCCCTACTCGAACTTAGATTCTTAAAAATTAAGTATAAAAATTATTTATAATTATTTTTAAATAATTTGTACATTTTTTTTTAAATAAATTAAAATTTACCTTAATTTAATCTAAAATAAGTTCTTGGCATGATTTTTATCTGATTTAATAATATTGCTATTATTCTAAGGCCTTCATAATTTCAGCAATTTTTTACTAATCATTATTATAAGGTATCTAATTTTGTATTAAAAAAAGAATCATAATAAAAAGATTTAAACTAATAAACTTTCAAGTTATAATTTAAACTTAGTTTGATTTTATAATGTTTATAATATTTACATATGATTATTATAAGAGATCATAAGTTTTTTAATTCATCTTTTTTATTTCTTCCACTAATTATTCATTAATAAGGTTTATTCTATGATTTTCCTGTTATTTTTCTATGGCCTATTTCAAATTACATTTATTTTTTAATATATTAAAATAAAGTTTATTAAACCCAATTATAAATTATAAATTACGCTACTTATATTTTTGAAATATAAATCAATATTTGGTTCACATCTTTATTTATTCTATTCATCAGTATTTTCTTTAAATTATTTCATTTATCTATCCACTTAGATTTCATCAAATTAGTTATTACTTTATATGTTATTACTTTCCATAATTTTTTGGCTTAATCTTTGTAATTTTATTTGGATCTTCTTTTTTTATTTAAACAATAAAAAATGTTATTTATGTAATTTTATAATTTGTTAATATATAAATAAAAATAGGTATATATTTTTTTTCTTATGTATTTAATTAATTTTTTTCGATGATGATTAAATTTTAATGCAATTTTATTAATAAATAAAATTTTAAACTAGAATATTAATAATTAAATTATTTTATATTTTCTTAAAACGATTAATATTATATAAATACAATACTTCTGCCATTCTATTAATACTTAAAATTTTAATTTCAAATATATAAATCATAAAAATAATAAAAAAAAATTGAAATAATATCAATATATAATTATTTTCAATTTTATCTTTTATTTCATGATTAAAGATTTTATTTCCATTTTTATCTATTTTGCAACAAATTTTAAATTTTATATAGTATGTTGGGTGCCAAAAGGTTTTTTTAATCTAAAAATGCCAAACTATTTTAATGTTAAAAATTAATTTAATAATTAAATGATAAAAATAATTTGAATATTATTATTTTACAGTTAAAAAATTTATTCTGAAGACAATTATTCAAATTCTTCGAATTTTATATCATAATAAACTTATTTCTCTTAATTATTAAAACCAACATATTGAATTAGTTCAGTACTAAATGGGTCTGATAATACGTTTATCAGAATTTAGTGCAAATTCTATAATATTAAATTTATTATTATGTATATTTAAATTTTTATATAAATACCTCATTTTAATTTTAGTCTTTTATATATGCCATCATTTTTCCAACTGTGTCTAAAAACTATACTAAGCACTCAATCATAATATGACTAAGGTTCAGATTTTTTAAATATTACGGATTTTTGGGTTTGATATATTATTATCTTTTCGTTAACTGGTAATGATGGATAAAATTTTTTAAAAAATAAGAAATTATCTATTTATTAACCTCACATGAAATGACATAGTTATTTAAACATTATCCAATAAAGGCAAAAACTATAAAATAAAATTTTTTCATATATATCATTTAAAGAAAAAAAAAATATTAAATTATTGTTATCAGTTCTTACATGTTTTGTTTTGTCTTTTAATTGCATCAAAGTATTATTGTTATTTTCTTTAGTTCATTTTACATGCTATGATTAGTTAAGTAAAATTAAACAATTATTAATTAAATTTATACTAATATTTTACTTTGAACATCTAAATTTTTTAAAAGAAAGTGCTAAATTTAATATATCATTTCTGATTCAAAATCTAATTTATTAAATATCTTATCATTATTTAATTCCATTAGAATTTTTTTTAAAAATTAAGGGTATAACTCTACATAATTATCGCCTTAATTTTATTTTCTCAGAATAAAAATTAAAATTTTTTATCTGTACTATATAATTATATAAATTTTAAAAATAAATTAATTAAAATTTATTTTACAAAAAATTTTAAAAATTAATATAATTGCTAAGTAAAATTTTTAATATTTTTTTCTACATATTTGAAAAAAGTAAAGACAATAATAATATATATAAACCCAGTATGATCAAAACAATTTTATAAAATTTTACAAAAAATTTAATAAAATATTAAAAAGGTATAATATTAAAATTATTTTTACCAAATCATCTTAAAAATATTTGCATAATTACTAAACATATTAGTCAAGATTTTGAAATGACATACTTTTTAATAAGTAAATCATATAAGTTTAACTTTTTTCTATAGGTATTTAATTTTCTTTCAATATTAAATTTCTGTTCCAATAGTTATCATTTAATTAAATCTAATCTTTAAAATTTTACTACTCTTTTTTTATTTAATCATTTTCAGGTTCGCATAAATTTGATCCTTCTAACTTTTATTATATGATTTATATAAGATAGAAATTTAGAAATGATAGTATTATTTTTATTTACTTCACTATAGATTTTAACATATTTAAAATCCAAATTATTAGGTGTCAATATGAATTATTCATTAGGAAATAAATTAGCTTTAAAGTCATCTATTTTTTTTTATCTTCATCTATTAATCTTTATTTTTCAGCAAGTAGCTTTTTTCTTTGTATTTTAATATCAAGTTTTTATTTATTTTTCATTTATTTCTGAAAAAAATAACAAGAAAAATGTAAGTAAAAAAGTAAAAGTAGAAATTTGGAAAATAATTATAATAATATATATTATTAATATTATTACTAATCGCTGAGGATCCATATTTCCTAGCAACTAGATTTCATCTTAAATAGATTATTATTTAGTCTATTGTAATGTCTAAAGAGTTTTTTACAGATTTAGTTATTCAGTCAAAGATATATTGGGAAAATCGTATTCCTTATCTATTTTATTTTAATCACTAGATTTTACAAATTCACTTTTAGTAGATTCAGTAAGGCAAGCTATTTCATTTAAAATTTATTCATCTAACTTCCATTAACTATCATTATCATACATAGTATTTGTGTTAATGCTCTTTTTCTATATTTCGAGATAAGCATTATACTTAAAAAAATAAAAAAAATATTTTACAATATCTGTAAAAATAAAATGATTTCTAGTACATAAATATTTATTTACAAAAAAATAAATGTTGAAAATATCTAAAAATTTTAAATTTTACATCTACAAATTTTTTTTTTTTTTTATTCTGTTTTTATTTAGAAGTTTAGTTCTAATAGTTAAACATGAATTAGTTTTTATTTTGTTTTTTATTCCTTTGCCTTTATATTTTTTTATTTTACTTAATTTAATAAATAATAATATCATTATATTTTGGAAAAATTCTATTAGAGAATTTGTCATTATTTAATATTGATAATTAAAGAGTGTGAATCCATAAAATAAGTATGGATTTTCATAATTATTTAATTAAATAAGATATTTTATATATATACATAATCAATTTAAATTTCATAAATAAACTAATTTTTCGTATGTATATGATATATTTTTGATTAAATAATATAACATAATATATATTATTAATAAATTTTGTTTAAATCTTTTTTTTTATATTGGTGGACCTCTAGTTATATAATATAAAATTAATTTAAATATATTGAATATAATTATACTTTACTTATTAAATTATTTATATTAAAATATTAATTTATAATATTTTTTGTTCATTTCTATTAACTTTTACTTTTATGTAAATTTTAGTCATTTTTGTTTGTTTATTGCTATAAAATGTTTATTTCCTAATTATTATTATTTGTTTATTCATTTTACTAATTAATTGATTATGTCTAATTAAAAGAAATATCAAATTCATTTATGGCTTAAATTTAATTATTTTAATTAGCTTTCTATTCATTTGAATTATCGAAATTTTCATCTATTGAACTTAATTTAAAAAAATTTGACTTTTTTTTAATAGAAATAAATGATTGAAGATCTTTTTAGCTTACGCTATTTATGCTACTAGAATGCACAGGGGATTGCATTTCTGAACCGGAATTTTTTAAACTTGGTGTTTTTATGAGAAAATTTGAAAGAGTCTTACTTTTTTACTTTTTTTTAAAAGAAAGTTCGTTTTTTGTCTTTTCTGAATCCATTATGTAATTATTTTATGAATCTTATAATATATAGGTTTTCTTACTTTGACTTTAGATTGTCTTATTTAAAATTTACAATAGCAAGCTGCTTTTTTATGATGCTTGTCTTTAAAAGGAAATTCTTTCTTAGTTTATTTGGTTTGTGAATTAACTTCTTTCTGTCCCTTAATTTTCAGATCTCTATTCATCAGATACCTCAGATATAATATTTTCAACTTTATTTTAAAAATTGAAATTTAATGGTATAATTTATATAAAATATAATAATTACGTTCATTAATTTTTTTGGATAATTTTCTTTAAGATTTAATATTTTAAAACTATTTTTCAAGTTAGGATAAAGACATAATATCATTATCTTAACAGGAATCTGTTCTTGATTCTTACGAATATTACATTTCGACAAATTATTTTTTTTCTTTCTCTCTCTATAGGTATAATGATTACATTTAATTTTATTATTTATAGCATAATTTTCAATATTAGGTGTAAAATAAAAAATGTTTATATTATTTTTTTTTACTTTTATCTAATTTTAATAAGATATTTCAGAGCAACGAAGACAACTTGTTTTTATATCTTGTTTATTTAAAAAGAAATTTTTCCATTATACAATATCGTTTTCTGGGTTAGAAGATAATGGACTAAAAATATTAATTCCAGTTTCTTTATAAAATTATTAATAAAGGTCTTCAACATTAATAGAAACATCAGCTCTTAACATATCAGTTTTTCTATAAAATTAAATTTATTATATATTTAAAAATAGCCTTAATAATAAATTAATGACACCTATAAAATTAAATTATATTATATTTGTATTTTACCCACAATACATACAGTATTTTTTTGTTTTTTTAAAAACTAAACCCCCTATTAATTTATTTAAAATAATTATCCTTTATGATCTTTATTTCCAATACAATATGATTTGTTTCGCTTTAAACTTATTAAATAATTATAATGATTATATGAATACACATTAAATATAAATATTGTTTGAGTAAATTAATATATTTTTATTTATTTTTACAATTTATATTATTTTCTGTTTTCTTTTAAATTTAGTAAAAGGGTTATAATTATCTATAACTTTATTAAATTCTTCTTTTTATTTTTCAATTGTCTCTTTTTAAATATTTTCTTTTAAAATCTACTGCATATTTTTTATTATTTAAACATTATATCTAAAAGAAATTTAATTTAAAGAATAATTTAAAAATAATAAATAAGAAGTATATTTATGCGATATATACTGTTTATTAGTTTTCGGTGACAATATTTCAGGTATATTGTGTGTTAGCCAAGATTTATTAATAGCAATAAAGTATTTTTAAAATTAAGGTTGTTTGTAATGATTTTTTTTTAAAAAACAATTTTTTCTATTAAGTAATCTGTCAGTCTACATTTATAGGAAAATAAATCAATACTAAGTTTAAATAATATTTAATTATTAGTTAAAAAATTACCTCCTTTATATTGAGAACTTACTCCCATTGTTATTAAGAAAACTCACATTATTTTTTCAAATTTTAAAGTCTGTTTTATTCTTCAATTTTTATTTACTCTTCTAGTTTATCACTTTTTACGGCTTCTAGTAATTTTTATTTTTTATTCTTTTCCGTATTTTTGCTTTTTTAATTTTCCTCATCTATTTTATTTTCGTCTAAAATTTATTTAGACTTACTTTCCTGTAAAGTTAATTAAGATCTTATTTCACTCTATAGGAGATTTGTTTTACTTAATCTATCAGTACTTTTAAGTTAATTTTAAATAGAAGTTATTTAATTTTCACTAGGTAAATTTAAACGAGGAATTTGCTTTAGTGAAATTTTATTAGAAACTTATTTTTACAAATCTTAATTTATATAATTTTCACTTTTATTGTTGGATTTATTCAAAGAGGGAATATTATTTTTATTTTCCTAAAAATCCTGATGTAAATCAGTGTTGCTCAAAGTAAAATTTTCTTCAACTATTATAGGGTCCTTTAAATTCCTGTAGCCTACTGGGCTTTTACCTTATTCTTATATAACATCTTCCTATTTAATAAGTCTACTTGTAATACTTCCGATAATTCTTGAAGAATCTAAAAGCTTTCTTGAAGTATTAATCATACCTAAATTTTTAAATAAAAATTATTTATAGTAACATTTTTTTTAAGGTATATTTTGAATCATTTATTACTTAATTGATCAGGTTCTATGTTACTTAAATCATAACATTGTTTATTTATTTCCTATTTTTTCTTTTCCAAAACATTCTTATCATTGTTTTAATTATCTTATTTTTTAATTTTTTTGACAAAATAACAATAATAAATTTTTTTAATAAAATAGTGTATTAAGTAACAAATTAAAGTCCATAAAACTACGATTATTATAGTTGTCAAAATATCACCAAAGAAGTTATAATTTTAAGTAACCTTTTATGGGTATTAGTTTTTAAATATCATATATAAATATTAAAAATAAAGTAATTTTATATACTAAAGTCTGAATGCCCATATCTATAGATGTTAAGCTTGAAAGACACAGCGTTTAGATAAAATAGTATTAATAAGAAAATCCCCAGGAGTTAAGGTCTTTTAATTCAGGTTATATATGGTTTTTTTTTAGATGCTAATTCTCATTTTTTTAAAACATGTTTTAAT
Source organism: Pseudocohnilembus persalinus (assembly GCA_001447515.1). Classification (NCBI taxonomy): domain Eukaryota; phylum Ciliophora; class Oligohymenophorea; order Philasterida; family Pseudocohnilembidae; genus Pseudocohnilembus; species Pseudocohnilembus persalinus. The sequence goes on from LDAU01000154.1 coordinate 675,832, forward strand.
TTTAATTTTAAATTCTTAAGTTATAAATATAATCAATAAAACATGCATGGTGATAATTTCTCATAATATTGAAAAAAAGTATGTCAACTAATATTTAAAATGGGACAATGCTTAATACAAATAAAAAATAAAAAATCATAACCTATTTAGAAATATTATATCTCAAACACATTTCATTTTCGTCATAAAAGATCCAAATTGTTAAAAAATAAAGCGGCTTTTTAAAATATTATTGTAAATAATTTAAATTAAAAAATTTATAATATATATCAGAAATTTATTTAAATTACGAAAAAAATTATCATGATAGAGTCATTTGAAAAGCCTGAAAAGGTTTAAATAGCTTTGTTTTTTTCTATATCCATATATTTATACTTTTTTACTCTTTGATACTGTTTTTTTAAAAAATTCTTAAATTTGGAAAACTTATATATTTAATTTTATTCGACTTATTATTACTATTACTATTATAATTACTATTTCTGTTAAAATTGTTATTATTTTTATAGTTAAGATGAAGGAGTATACTATTACAAAAATTAAGAGAAATTTCCGTGGTATTACTACTCTTTTTATTAAATATTATAACCTTACAAATTTAATTTTGGAAATTACGGTTTGTTGAAAGAATTTTATTATTGAAAACCGGAATTTTATTTGTCAAATGTTATATCTTAATTATGATTTTTTTCTTAATTTTAATTTTTATTTAACAATTAGTCATATATACTATCTTATAATAATGAAGTTCCTGAATTAAACTGATCAATTTTTTAATTTTCTGGAATTCGTTATATACTTTACTAATTTTAATTAGCTAATTTAGATAACTCGTTTTTGTTTTTTATATTTTCTATGAGTTTGATTTTTTTTTAAAAATTATATTTAAACTTAGTCTCATAGCTAAAAAATATATAAAAATTATTAACATATATCATTTAATATTTATTTACTTGTCTGGTGAATCTTATTCATAATCTGAATCTAAATTTTAAAAATTCAATATTTACTATTCTTTATTTAAATTTTAATTATTATTTTCCTTTTCTTTATTAAAAAATAAGTTTTAATAAAATTTATTTGCTTTTTTCTTTTTATTTGTTCCCGTATTTTAACCTGAATTTTATAGAATGGAAGAATTATTTTGACTAGAGTCTTCGTATTCCTATTTTTTAATGAATTATATGTTTCTTTTATTTGATATGTTATAAACATTATCTTGCAACTCTACTTATTAGTTAAAATCTTTTAAAAATTTATATGTCTTTTCTGCCTATGCCTATTCTTCTTCAAGGGAATTTTTAGATGACATAGTTATATTATTGCTTTCAGTAACAAATATCTGACTAAATTTAATTAAAATTTAAATTTAATTCATTTTAAGGTCTAGCTTGTAATTTAAAAATAATTTGAATACCTATCATTAAAATTCTCTTCCTATACTTTTTATTCTTTTATAAATTATAATTTATATTTGTAAAATAATTATGAATTAAAATGAATGTTTAATTACTTAATGCTTCAATCTCCTCCTCGTCTTCTAAAAATTACTCCTCATCTTCTTCTTTTCCCAATATTTTACTATACAATTTTAAATAAATATAGATAAACATATTATATTTCAATAATTATTTTTAAAGCTTTATTTACAATTTTATAAAATTTGATAGTTCATCTATTTTTTTTATAAGAAAGTTAATAAAATAATTTAGTATCAAAGGAACATAAATTCTTTCAGCCATACTCATTCCTAAAGAAACAAAATAAGAAAATAAAAACTAAAAAAAATCACTTGCCCCTAAAGTCGCAATCTAAACCAATATGGAAAGGAATTGTTAAAACATATTAAATAAAAGTTCGTTTTCTAATAAAAAAATATGTTTATAAATAATGAGTTTAATATTTAATATTATGAATTATTTTATAAACCTAACGTTCTGGAAATTATTTATTCTAAAATTAATTAGAAGATTTTAAGTAATATTATAGAAGCCCAAATGTTATCAGCATATAAAGTTGAAAATGATAGCATAATAATAACAGAATAGTAAACAATCAAAAACAAACCAACTACCATAAATTCTGATTATTTCCATTCATATTCTTCCCAGATGTTGCCATAAGATTAATGATACTTTTTTTTAAAATTAAAAAAAATATTTTTAGACTTTTTTTTGATTGAAATTAATTTTAGTTTTTATTTACTTATTTTTATGGAGTAGATTTTTTTACTGGGATTAAAATTGCAGCAACATTAAAAAATATATATGAACCAATAACTAAAATGGCTAAGCCACATCTACCATTTCTTATATCAGAAAATTGACTGGAATTATCATAAGTTATGTTATCATACTTTTAAGTAAAGATTAATAAGATTATTGGTATTTTTTAAATATTAATAAAAATATAATTTCTAATACAGATATAATATCAAAAAAGCTGTAAATTTATCCAATTTCTTCAGAACCTTAATAATTACTACCATTTGTAGTAGTTTGGTTTTACAAAAAAGTAACCAAATTTAAATCTATATCCCAAAAAGTTCCCGTCATTATAACAGAACACATACAAAATATTAAAGTTAATGGTATGACTGCCAGGCAAACTCCTAATATAATTTCAGGGTAAATAATATAAAAATAATGTAATAATTAAAAGCTGGCTCTGGGCTATTTCCTAATGTTTTATAAAAATGTATTTAATTTTAAATTTAATTATAATATTATATTTAGTATCATTTAATATTTCTCGATTACCTGTTAAAGATATAATGGTAAAGAAAAAATATAATAAGTTCTATAACTGAGAATATACCAACTGCGAGATATAATATAAAATAAACATTGGAATCCATTGCAAAAGCTATAATTAATTCACTATAAGTCATAGAATGTAGATTAAATTCTAGAGTATAAAATATAGTTTTTTCATCCGATCTAAATTTTATTATTAATATTATTTTAAAGATCTTAGTTAAATTAAAAATATTTTCTATTTATTTTACGTTATTTCTTATATTGAATCGTATTGCATAGATGCCTATATAATTTTTTTGGTCTCTTTATCAACTTAATAATACTCAATTGTTAAAATAACACGCCTTGGTATATAACCCTGGATAATATTTATTATAAATATATATATAAACTAATTTATAAAATAAATCCAGCTTTTTAATTACTTCTGGTACACTGTCACCAGTAGACTTAACCTTTATCAATTAAGCTGTGCTATAATTTATTTTTTATGCAAATTCTTAGGTAAGTTCTATTGCTTCTGGAGTTATATAAAATAAAACAGTACCTATATCTGATTCAAACCATCTTTTATTGTCCGAAATATTTGTACTTTCTTCATCGTACAAACACTCCAATTCAACTGATTTGCAAGTGTCAGAATAAGGTTCGCTTTTAAAATCCGCCTTATTAATAATAACAGTTTCTTCGGGAGTTACTAGATTACATAAACTATGGTATATAGTATTTTTAAATTTAAATTCTAAATTTTAAAAATTAATGCATTATTTTTATTTTATATATTATTTACTCTGAGTCCTCTATAAGCGAATGTAAAAATATATATTATCCTCGTTATTTACAATTAGAAACGTAAGGGATATAAGGTTGTATAATTTATGAGTATTCAGAGTAATAAATAGATGATATGGTGTAGAAATTTTCATTTTCTATTAATTACTGTTAAAATAATTCTGCGTCATCATCTTAATTGTAAAAAGTTATTAACTAATTTGGGTAATCTGTGTAACCTAATATAATATAATAATTTTAATAACAGATTCTAGCTAAATCATAGATATAAAAAAATAAAATTACTTAGCGGTAAAGGGTTTACACCTATTTCTATTTCAATACTACTTAGTAAAACAAATGCAAATATTTTATTTTTGTTATAATTAGCCCTTTAAGGACTAAAAATTTCTATGGTTGCTGTATCTTAAAACAACATTTTTTGATTTACAAATTGGGAATTATTGAGTTTTATTAAGACCTTTTTATAATATTTTAGATAAAACGATTTTAATTAAAATAATTATCTATAAATAAAATGGCATTACCATAAAATTCGTTGTCTCCTACCAGTTGTATATTTAAAATGTATAACTGTCTTATTTTGTAACATTATTCGATTTGAATTAATTAGGTAATTCTACTATATTATATTCATCTACTTCGTTGATAAAATTATTTTTATCTATAGATTAGTCCATTATTATAATAATCTAATGCAAATTTAGGAAATTTTATTTGTGTTTTCAAGAAATAATATAAATAAAAATAAATTATGTACATCCCAATCTTCTGAATAAGTTAAATAATTAAGTTCACCATCAATTATTTATTCAGATCCATCATTCTAATTATAGTATAAATGTCTTAAATCAAAATTTACTGAAATAATATCGTGGAGTTACTAAAAAAAGTAAATATAAATATTTTATCTTATTTATTTAAACTTTTGGCATTTTAATGCAATTTAAAATTTATTTTTGATTACCAATTCGTAGACAGGCACATCTTAATTTTATACTTCTGCGTACTATATTTAAAATAAATAATTATTTTGATAAATTAAAACTTAAAAATATAGCTATTTTTAAAGTTTTTTATAATCGGCAATATAATATTATTACATATTTTAAATATTTATCTAGGTGACTATCTTCAATAACACAATTTATATACCTACTTATGGTTTCTTATTGTAAAAATAAATTTCTTTACATTTTTTATTTGTTAATTTATTCATATTCTTTATCTTATTTTCTAAAATAATTTTTACGGAAAAAATAAATAAATCAAAATATTTAGAATTTCATTTATATTTCAAACTTACATTTTTTAATTTCTTTTACTAAAGACCACAATCATAAAAAATAAAATTATACATTAAATCTTTATACTCAATTAAAATCTCATTTTATTCATTCTTAAACTTATAGTTTGAAAATGTTTAATTTGATTGTTTATTTTTTTTTATCAAAATTTAATTTGGGATAATAATTATTAGAAATAATTTTTTACTATAATAATAATAAATATATTATATAAACATTATTATTACAAATATATATTATAATTAATATTAAAACAAAATATTAGAAAAAACAAATAAAAGAAAAGATCTAAAATATTATATAATAAATTTAACAAAATAAATTACTTATATATTTTAATAGAATCAACAAATTACTATACTAAATTAACTTCTTTATTATGCCATTTATTTAATTGAACCAAATATTTGATTATCCATTTATTTCCAACTAAAAATAAATAATTTTAATAAGCTATATAAATTTATATATTTTGTTCTTTAATGTTTATTATAATGATTTTACTTTTTTAATTAGATATTAATCATATTTAATTATGGCATTTATTAAAGTCTTTCAAGTATTACATACAAACATTATTTACTATACTCTTAGTCATAGATATCAAATTCATTTAATATAAGTTCTAAAGAAGTTAACTTTTCACATTTTAATATACCTTAAAATAAATAATCAAGGCATTTCTCAGTAAGTTAATTTGTTAAAAATCTAATTTTAAAATTATTTTAGAAAAAATTTTAATTTAATTTAGTTAAGAAATATTTTGATTTACTATGATAAATTAAGTTTCAAATACTCTAAATTTTCTATTTTAGAAAGATGAGTCCCGAAACTATATAATGCGTGATCACTCATATTATGATTTACTTATCTAAAAAAAATTTTATTTTAATGTGCTAATATTAAAAACATGTAAATATAATAAATTTTTATTGGTATATACTTGCTTAAATCCAAAGATAGCTATTTTAATTTTTTAGATTTTCCAAATTCTTTTGCAAATAATCCAAATTAAAGGTCACTTATAGATATAAGTCTCCTAATAAATTATTTAATTTCAATTAAAGCAAAATATTAATTTTAAATAAATAAAAATTTACATAGAAAGATTAAGCTATAAATCACTTAAATGCTCTAATTAAATTAAAATTTCGCTTATTTTACAAATTTGTCCGCCTTACAAATCTTCCATATTTCTTTATAAAAATAAACAAAAATAATGCCAATAAAAAAACAAAAAAATTTACTTCGATGATAAGTTTAAATGCAATTGCTTTAAAAGCCTACATTCTTTTATTTAATTCAATAAAATTTCTAAATTGAGACCAAAATCACGTCCACTCCAACCTTCTAAATCAATTTCTAAAACTCTTAATTTAAATTATTTAGATGCCAAAATTAATACCAATTCTTCGAAAAATCCTCTATTGACATTCTTATTTTTATTTTTTTTTAATTATTTTTTTTTATTTATGAAAAAAAAATAATATTACATAATTTATTTTATATAAATTTTTACTTTCCAATTTTTAAATTTAAATGAAAGCCCTTATAACACATCTGGTAATTACGAAATGATATGTTAAATTTTATTTAAAGTTTGTAATAGATCTTTTTAAATAAAACCATCTATATTCAAGCATAAAAATCTAAGTTCTAGTACTTAATCTATAATTTAATCTGCACTCTCTCTAGTACATTTAAAAATAAAATAAATTTTTATTAATATAAAAAAATATACAATTAAAATACATTTTTAAAAGAAATTTATTTATTTTTTTACGGTAAAAATTGTTCAAAGATTATTTTGTTTTATTCTTTGGGTAATCTTTCCAAATCTTATTTAGAACTTACAATAACTGAATTTGACCATAATGCTTAAAGGTTAAAATATTCGTCTTCTAGTTCAAATTCCATCTTTTAAAACTCTAATTATTATTGTTTTTTTTGTAATAATGATTTTTGTTCTTCCTGATCTCCTTATGGCTAGTGTGTATATAGCATATTCTTTAAAATTATTTAATTATAAAGAAATTAGAAAAAATATGGAAATATTTTTTAAATTATTTACATATTGTTATTTTTGGTGGTATTTCAATTCTTGTAATATAATATTTTTTTCATTTATTACTTTTTCCATTAATTCATAATAAGTTTTTGCTTTATCTTCTTATAGCTTTACGCTATTTCCTAGTGAATATATTTTTTATTTATATTCAGATATTTCATTTTATTAATTAGCTATCTATTAAAATTTAAAAATATCAATTATTTATATTTATAATTATTTAATATCTTCTTTATTATATTATATCATATACGGTAAATATTACGATATATGATTTTTTACTTTATCGTGTAATCTTAATGATTCGTCTTCTTTTAATTTACAAAAGTCTTGCATTTATTTAAATCTATCATGTGCTCTATTTGACTAATCTTCCAATCTTCCTAAATCATATTTCCACTCTTAAATTAAATCTGTATTTACACTTTGCATTAACTTAATTTTAATAAATAAATTTGATTAATTTTAAAATCTTTTTATAAAATTTAATTTTTTACTTGCACATATTCATTTTCTTACTTTTTAAATCTTTCTTCTAATTATTTGTATTCATTTTCTTTTATCATATTTAGCTTATTTAATTAGTTATTTTTCATTATTTATTTGTCTAACATCTCTGTGGAATATTTCAATTTGTCCCCTTATTTAATAAATTCATTGTTTATTTATCTTATTCTAGATTTAGAAATTTCAAGTGTTTATTAAAATTAATCTTTTTCATTTTCCAATTAGCTAATTTTTTCTTAACTCTCTTTGTATTTCCTTTTTTATTCATCTATTTACTTAATTAATTATTTTACTCTAGGTTCGTCATCTAAGTCATCAAAATCTAATTGATCATTTAAAGCTCCTGCTTTTTTTTACTATTTAACTCTTTATAATAAATAATTTAAAATAAATTAAATTTCAAACTTAAATATTAAAAAAAAATATTTATATACTGTTAATTTCTCAGTTAAATTTTTTCTAAAACAGCTGCCTCTGTTTTCTTTTCAAATAGTAATCTAAAAATATAGTATGCTATAAAACTAACTCCTCCAAATATCCCAATATAATAGAAATAAAATTATAGTCTATCCTATATTAAAAAAATTAGGGTAAATAAATTGGCTAACAATTTAGAGGATTTTTATATTATTTTACTTCTTTGAAATCTCCGTAATAAACTGTGTTATAAACGGATAAAAAAATGAAATAAACTAACTTATATGTATCTCTAAAATACAAATAATCTTTAAATTTATCTTATTTATCAAAAATAAAATCTTCAAAGCCTCTAAAAACAAACACAAATTCATAAAATGTCACTTGAAAATGTAAAAATTAATTAGAATTAAATATTTTATTTGCTTTATATTGAAATAAATTAATTATTTTACTTGGGAATTTAACTTAGACTTTTTTAATTATACCGACATATAGTGAGTAAAGGATATCGGCTCCTAGTAAATAAAAATACCCATAGGGTTTCGTAATTTTTATAAACGTAGCTACCAAACTAATCTTGGCTAAATATTCACACAAGGTAAAATAAAAAAATAGCCATTACTGGTTTTTTGTTTAACTTATTATTAAAATATTAATTTTCATTTATAAAACTATATATTATTTACAAATACAATTTTATTTATAATTTTATGTTTTTTACTCTTTAATGCTGTCGAAAAATTCTATATTATAATAATATGTGAATGTACTGATAAATATATATAATATGCACATAACAGATGCTATGTAGTACTTCCAATCTAAACAAAGGCCTTCATTTACACAATCTGCAAACCCTAGAGAACTTTACAAAACTATAAATATTGGTTAAATACATCTCATCATAAAATCAAATCTATTTTTAAAATTTAAAATTTATCATTAAATTTAAAATTAATTAAAGATATTTACTTATATAATTGGGTGGGATATTCATATAATCCAAAATTTTTTGACAATTCTCTAACCAAATATCCGATTTAAATAATTTCTAAGAAACATTTATAATATTTATACTATTTTCTATTTGTTATTCTACTCTCTTGTTAAAATGTGTAATATATAGTGGCAAGGTAGTCTATTCCCAAAAAACTCTTATTTAATATTAAAATAATTGAGGTTAAATAATAGAATAAATTATTGTAATAAATTAAGTATAATTTAAATAATATTATAATTACTGCAATTAAGATAAAGAATACAAGATTATAATTTCCTTACCCATCGTTATATTTAATTAGATTTTATATCATTGAAAATATTATAAAAATTTTTGATGCATAAAATAACCCTATATTAAATAAAAATACTAACACTTTAAATGCATAGGAAGATATTATTGGGCATTGCTTCGATAGTCTTTATAAAATTATATTAAATATCATAAATAGGTTTGTATTATTATAATATTATCTCTTATTTTAAATTATAGCATAAATAATACATTAGATGAAATATTAAAATTAAAGCTGCTTTATAAAAACTAAGCTATTTATCTTAAATTACGTTTTTTTGAAATCACCACACCATATTTTTATTTTATCACCGTCACAACAATTCATTTATTTATTCAGAAATATAAAGTATTTTTTAATAATTTTTTAATTTTTCTTTTTTTAATTTTTAAATTAATTCTAATGAGAAAAATTAATTAAAAAATATGTTATAATTTTTAAATTAATACAAATTTATCAATGAATAAAACTGAATAATATGTGATTTAATATGTTTATATACTAGAATATTATATATGAAATGCCATTGATAAAAAAAAAAAAATTTAAGTATAAAAATTTATAAAATTATCATTATTATTATAATTATGATTAAATAGTTACATTTTTTCTTTCTATTTATTCATTTATTTATTGTAAAATATTTTAACTATTTAATCCATTTTAATTATTTAACTTTTCTTTATTTTTATAATTTATGTCATTATAATTATAGACATGTGAATTATTAAATAATGACTGACTCTAAAATTTATTACTAGTATTTAAATTTTATCTACTTATAAGGCTAAAAAAAATATAAATTATTTATATTTTAAAATTCGAAAATTTTTTATTTTTTTCTTTACTTATCTTATTTCAAGTATTGGTAATCTTATGAAAATCCTTTTATATCTATTATAAAAAATATTATAAGTAATTTATAATTTTTATTTTTTTATTACCATTAAAGTTAAGTATTTTTAAAGAAGTTATATTTTATATATCATTAGAACTTTACTAAACTTAATCTTAATACTATGAAATCTATAAAATAATTTGATTAAATTAATTTTTAATATTTATATTTAAATATTTATTACCTTTAAATACAACTAATTAATTTCTATTTTTAAATTGTGATTTTCTTTTATAAATAATTATTTTATTTTATCTTGAGCTTTTTTTTAATTCTCTATAATCTCATTTTTAAATTTATTTTAATCTTGCATTTATAATATTTATTACTCTTTTTCGTTAAGATAATATTGTAATTAATTTAATTATATTTGTAAATTATTAATTTCTTGCTATTTTTACTGGCAAAAATAGCATTTATTTTAACAAAAAAAAATTTAATCTTGTTATTATATTTTTTACTAATAAAAATTATCTATTGATGGTTTTCCTTAGGGCTGACATTAATTAAAACTTCTGAAAAAATTATAAAATAAATATCATGACATATAAAATTCCTTTAATATAAAAACTCATATATAATATTTATTACAATGACTTTTTATCTTTAGGAAAAGTTTAGTTCTCGCTATTAAAAGGAAATAATATAATATATTTATTTATTCATTTAAATTAAATTTAATTTTACTTTTTTATGGTGTCTTTGTTAGATTAGTTGAATTATTATAAATTTTATTAAGTTTTGTTTTTTTTCAATAATTTTTCATATGAAAAATTTTGTTCTTTCTTTTATACCTTTAATAAAAAATTTATAAATTCAAAAATAACGAAATATGTATTTCAAATAAAAAAGTTTAGAAATTTTATACATTATTTAATTGATTAGATTCTATATTATTTTAGTCATTGAAAAATTTCATTTAATCAATTGGCTTTTTTATTTCTGTTAGATTCGCTGAATTTCTGTTTTTCTTAAATTTTTATTTAATTTGGGAATTATTTTTTTTCTAAAAAACTTAATATTAGTTAAAATAAAATTTATTTTGAATGAGAATAGAAAATTTGTATCTTTATTTATAATTTTAAATATCAAAATAGGTAAAATGGTAAAATTCAAAGTTATAAGTAATGTCTATTTTATTATAAATCTAACAATTTTACTTTGCAAATTAGGTCTTAAGTTATTGTTATTTATTTGTTAAGCGTCTCTCTATTTAAAATTTAGTACAATTAATAAAATTTATAACAAAGTATTTTGAGTCTATTAACTTAATTCAAGTAAATCATAAAGATTTATTTATAAAATTTATTTTCAATTTTTTTTAATAATAATTAATTTTATCTAAAAATGTAGTGTACTAAAAAAAATAATAGAAATATATTTACTTATACATCTTCTTCTGATATTTGTTTTTTTTATTTGCTCATATTCTTATCATGCAGAACAGTATTTTTCTCAAACTACTTTATATTTTATACGCTGTATTTTAGATAATATTTGCTAATGTTATTATTAGGAGAAATTACTTTCATTTTATATATGAAGTTAATTATTTTTTTGTAAACTAAAATTCTGAAAATGTTTTATCTAATTAAAAATATAATATTTTATTTTTTTTGTATTTTTATTTAATTTTTATTACGCTACTTGATTATAAAATTATTTATAGTAGTTGTAAAAAATTATTTTGGTAATATAATTATGATGCGAAATACTTGTTCTATTTTAATATAAATTTAAATAAAAAGCCAAAGAATTTAAAGATTTCTAATAAATATATAAAAATATAAATATATTAAGAAATATCTAGATATAATTTATATCTAATATAATTTAATTTAGATAATTTATTATTATAAAGACAGTTTTTTATCTTAAATATTTTTTTTTCTCAATTTATTAAGTTATTTCCTATAATATACTTGATAATATTTTCATATATTTTAAAAAAAGATAATAAAATTTTTTCTAAACATAAAACTAATTCTATTTGAGGTAATACATATTAAAATATTAATCAGAAATAAATACAAATAAAATTTATAATAAAGGAATTAATATAAAATGTCAAAAAGAATTAGAGAATTGGATAATATAATAAGTCAAATTAAATTAGGTAAAAAAATACCTGAAAATGAAGTTACACACTTATGTGAAAAAGCAAAAGAAATTATGTCAAAAGAAAAAAATGTTCTTATATTAAATACACCAATTCACATATGTGGAGATATTCATGGATAATTTTATGATCTTTTAGAACTTTTTAAAATTGGGGGAGATGTTCCAGATGTTTAATATTGTTTTCTAGGTAAAATATACTAAATATTTGAAAATTTTTTATTTAATTTTATATTCGAATTCAACAGTTATCAATACCAATATTATAGAAACTATTTTTTATTAATAATCTTTTAAATATATTAATAAATTTGTAGGTGATTATGTGGATAGAGGATATAATAGTGTTGAAACAATGCTTTTATTTATAGCTTTAAAAATAAGATATCCTGACAGAATTTACTTAATAAGAGGAAACCATGAAAGTAGATTAACATCTATGTAATATGGATTTTATACAGAATGTAAATAAAAGTATGGGACAGTTAATGTTTGGAAAGCTTGCGTAGATTTATTTGATTTTTTACCTTTAGCTGCAATAATAGATAAAAAAATTTTCTGCGTTCACGGAGGTTTATCACCCTAAATAGATAAAATAGATTAAGTAAATTTTAAATTATTAAAGAATTGTTTTCTTTATAAAAAAAATAAGGTTCAATTTACATATAATTTATTATTTTATAACAGATAAATGATATAGAAAGATTTTAAGACGTACCAAATGAAGGACCAATGACAGATTTATTATGGTCAGATCCTGATGTATTATATTTTATAAATATTAATTCTTATAGTGGAACTTTTAAAAATTTAATCATATTTGAATAGTTAATTATTTAAATTATATAATTATATAGCAAATAACTGGTTGGGGGAAATCTTAGAGAGGTGCAGGGTATTTATTTGGAGCTGATGTAGTAGATAGATTTAATTATATTAATGATATAGATATAATTTGTAGAGCTCACTAAATAGCACATTAAGGTTTTTAATAGATGTTTAATAATAAGTTAGTTATAGTGTGGTCGGCACCAAATTATATGTATAGGTAAACTAGTCTTAAATTATATATATATATTTATTATTATAATTAAAAATATTATATATATAATACTCATAGATGTGGAAATTTAGCTTCCATTTTAGAAATTGATGAAAATTAAAATAAATCTTATAATGTATTTGATTCAACATCAGAGGTATTTCATAAATATTTTAAAATACTGTCAAATATTGTAATATATTTTAATTTTTAAGTCTGTGTAAATGGAGTCATACTAAAGGTCTATTCCTGATTATTTTTTATGATATACTATCATAATATTTAGTTTACAAAAAATTATTTTAATTATTATTTTATGTAAATAGTATATGTAATTTAAAATTTAAGTATGATTTATCAAAAAAAATATAAAAGTGTATCATTCTTTAAACAAAAATTTTTATATAATTTTTAATCGTATTATTTAAAATATTTATTTATGTTATTTTATTTACCAACTTATTCTTTTTCTTTTATCAATTAATTTAATTTATTTTAATTACTTAAGTGATTTATTAATAAAATAAAAATAAATTAAAAAAATAAAATCATAAATTCAGATATAAAAATTATTCTAAAAAGAACTTTTAGGATTATAGAGCTATAGTTTGAAAAAAATAAAAAATAAAATATAAACTAGTATATTAAATAATAGATATTTTTTTTTTAGTTAAAATAAATAATAAAAAATGTCAAAACAAATTAGAGAATTAGATAATATTATTACATCAATTAAATAAGGAAAAAAAATTAGAGAAAGTGAAGTAAAATAATTATGCGAAAAAGCTAAAGAAATATTTGTAAATGAAAAAAATATCATAAAGTTAAATTCTCCTATTACAATTTGTGGAGATATTCATGGTCAATTTTACGACCTTTTAGAACTTTTTAAAATAGGTGGTGAATTACCTGATGTTCAATATTGCTTTTTGGGTAAATTTTTAAAACTAACTATTTTTTCTAAATAAAATGAAGAAAATCTATACTTAAAAATGCAAAAATTTTTATTAAATTAAATATTTTTAAATTTATAATTATATATTATATAAAAAGGTGATTTTATTGATAGAGGGTAGAATAGTGTTGAAGTAATAATTTACTTAATTGCGTTAAAAATTAGATATCCAGATAGAATTTGCTTAATTAGAGGTAACCATGAAAGTAGACTGACTTCAATGCACTATGGGTTTTATACAGAATGTAAATAAAAATATGGTACAGTAAATGTATGGTAAGCATGTGTAGATTTATTCGATTATTTACCTTTGGGTTCAGTTATAGATAATAAAATATTTTGCGTTCATGGAGGCTTGTCTCCTTAATTGGATTCTATAGATTAAGTAAGTTTACACTATTTTTATATGAATAATAATTTTGAAAAATGATTCATTTTTATTATTTTAATAGTTAAACAATATAGATAGATTTAAAGATGTGCCAAGTGAAGGCCCTATGAGTGATTTATTATGGTCTGATCCAGATGTAGAAAATTTTTTATATATATATTAAAATTAAAATTTTAATTTATATAATAAAAAATTAAAATAAAAAATAAAGGATATATAAGGATGGGGGAAATCAGCAAGAGGAGCAGGATTTTTATTTGGTGGAGATGTTGTTGATAGATTTAACCATACAAATAATATAGATTTAATTTGCAGAGCCCATTAGCTAGTTATGAGTGGTTATAAATAAATGTTTAATAAAAAATTAGTCACAGTTTGGTCAGCCCCAAATTATATGTATAGGTAATAAATTAATGAATTTATATATAATTTATTTATTTATTTATTTATTTATTTATTTATTTATTTATTTATTTATTTATTTATCTATAATTTACTAATTTATATAATTTATATTATAGATGTTAAAATACGGCAGCAATTTTAGAAATAGATGAAAATTTAAATAAATATTACAATGTTTTTGATTCTTCAACTGAGGTAAACTAAAAAAAAACAACATTTATTATTTTAAAAGTAATTTAAATTCAAACTATTAATTTTAAAATATAGTAAATTTAAATGGAATCCTACCAAAGATATGTGCCTGACTACTTTTTGTGATTAGATTTATTAAACTATTATTTAAGGAAAGAATGACATAATTTATAATAGTAGATGTATATTAATAATATTTTATTTAAATTTTTAACTTTTACTAAGCAACTTTAATTTGTATCATTATTTATAATATTAATACCAATATCATATAATATTTGTTTTATAAAAGTTAAAAAAAATTATTAAATCTTAGTGAAATTAAGATACAACGTTTCGTCATGTTTATTACACAATTTGTAGTGAATTTTTAATTTATATTATATATGAATTGATATTTACTTAGTATAATTTAAATTAATCATATAAATAATTTTCTTGCAGCAACTACTAGTTCATCTGATTTTTTTTATAATTAATATAAATGTTAATTTTTTTTTTACAAGTTTATAGAAATATTAACCATTTATCTTCTTAATCTATCTATATAAGCCTATCCTTCGTTTGTGTTCTATTATTAATAAATTTAAATAATATAAATAATTATTTTTATAAATCGCAATAAATAAATAAATTAAATAATTTAATTATTTTACCAATATTTCTTCAGCTAATTATTCATATTAAATATTTAGTTCACTAATTTCAATTTCTTCATCTGAAACCTATCTTTATATCAGTTCTATTTCTAGTTAAATTTTCTTTTTTTATTATGCTTTTTCATTTTATAATTACTACTCTTATCTTTATAATCTGAGAGTATTTTCAATTCTATTTAATTCATTTAAATGTTGCTAAGTTTACTATTCTCTTTCTTAAAATTCTTAAGCTATCTTTTTTTATTCTTCCTCCTCTTTTAATTGTTTTTGGATTTCTAGTTATTTTCTTTTTTAAATTAATAATTAATGTTCCTTTTCTTTTAATTTTAAAGTGATTTCTCTATCAAGATTATAACTTTTATTCAGAGGGCTTTTACTTCTGCTTTGACTTTCTCGGTGTGTTTTGAATTATTTTTCGAAATTAGAAACAGTGCTATACCTATAATAAATTATTTAATTACAAAAATATTAAATAATTAATAAAAAAAAATAATAAATTAATAAAAAAAATATAATAAATTTACTTAGAAGAGACTTTTTTATCAAGATCATAGTCTTTTTCAAAAGTCACTTTAGGAGAAAAAAAGCTTTTTGATATATTACTTATACTTAAATTATTTAAATTTCTAGTTTTAATACTACTAGGTCTAGTTATATCCATGCTTTATTATTTTTATACTAAATTATCAGAATTTAACATATTTTCATTTTAATAATAATTATATTCTCTTTTCAAATAATAGTTACTCTGGCTTTTATTGATAAAATTTTATTAATTTTATGAGAAACTCGATTCTTATTTATTTGGATTTTAATTTCTTCCTCGTTAAGTTAAATCTAAGTGCCTTTTATTTTAATCTATGGTTTAAGAATTGTTATGGGAATTTATTTAACTTTGAATTGTATTATCAGGAGAAGCTAGTTTAGATCTTATTATTTTTTGCTATATTCTTGTCTAATCTAATAAATCGTCATTAGATTACAATAATTTTTCTTTTATTATCTAAAGAGTTTCAATTTTTTCTTATGATTTGCTGTGTTTTCTCCTAAGGTCAGTATAATCATCGTCTCTTTCTCTAATTGTTTTTATTAACTTATTATTCATGTCTTCCTAAGCTCTTATTTTCATTTTTAATCTTTTATTTTAATCTTCTAAATTATCTATTTATTAGAGAAGTTTTTCATTATTTTTGGTAAAATTAGAGTTTGTCGTTATTATTGATTAAGTTTCTGATAATTTCTTATCGTATTTATCTTTTAAATATCTATAAAATTTAAATAAAATTAAATAATAAATTTGTGAAACAAATATTTTATTCATATTTTTTACATTAATTCCTCTTAGAGCTTATTTTTTTCATCAATTACTTGTTTTAATTTCTTATTATTTTCTTTTGTACAATTTTCTTATATTTATTAAATTTCTTTTTAGCTTTTATGGTAAATTTGTTATTCCTTTTCCTATTTAAAATATTTTTAATTTAATTAATCTTATTTATGAATATTTTTTATTAATTAATGTTTAACACAATTTAACTTTAAAATCATTTTAAGTATTTCACCTTGCATTGGCTAATAGTTTCATTAAGTTAAGATACAACTTTTTCTTATTAAAATTCTAATTCTTATTTCTATAATTCTAAATTTAAAATTTTATCTTATAATTTGATTTCATTTTCTCTCATTTCTTATTACAAATCAAAATTTTTCTTATTAACACGATCTTGCTATTCTTGCAAATCATCAATTTCCTACTTTAGTTTTTTTATAATAATGTCTTTTCTATTTAAAGATTAAGTTTCCCTAAAATTATTGTATATAAAATATTTAAATTTTCGTTATTTTAAATATAAACAAAAAATTAAAATATCTACTTACCTTTCAATTAATTCTTATATTTATTAATCTTTTTCGATTTAAGATTTTTCCATAATTTTAATTTTATTTTATAAAGCTTGCATAGCTTATATATAGGCACTTGATTATTGTCCATTTTAACTTTAAAAACTAGAATATTTATTAAAACTATTTTAAATTAATTCGTTTTATTACTATGATTATACTTATTATTATGGAGGTGAGTGCGAATTAAGTGTAAAATTATAGTTATTTTGATTATCTTTGTTTGAACTGAGGTTTTATATATTTGAATGGCTATTAGATCTAATATTTTAAGGATACCTGTTATAATTATTATAATTATTATTTATATTAACTTGGCTTTAGGAAAGATTAGAGGGAGAAGTATATCTGATATGATTGTAATGAGTTGGGGCTATACTAGTATTTGTTTTATTTAATCGAGAAACGGAATCTTAATTTTTTTATTCATTGCTATTGTATTTATTGTATAACTAATTACTGAAATTTCTAGAGTGATTTCTACTATGGGTTACATTTTATTGGTTAGTTTACTTTAAAAAGCTATCAACATCGTTATAATATTATTGTTCTTATTGTTATGGTTAGAAAGGCATAGGTGAATATCCGGTTTTAAAAGTTCTAAATTTAAATAAAAAAATATTGTAAATACAACTTTATAAGATAATTTTTACCTTGGGTTCATATCTGAAGCAGTGTTGAATCTAGGAGATCTACTAATTGCACTACTTTAAACTCTTACAGTAGAAAAAATATTTTGATCATTTTTTTATCTTTGCTGTTCTTATGTTTAAAGCATATTATTTTCTTATAAATCTTGTGCATTATTTTCATCAAACTTTACTTTTTTTTGAGAATTATAATTATTTTAATTGTTATTATTATGAATATTTTATTATTCTTATTAAATGTTTTATGCTCTATAACCTTTATCCTTGTTACTTGGAATAGAATACTATGATTATTGAGATTCTTAAGTTATTTATTCTTAACTAGGAACACTATTTTGATTGATATTTTTATAATTAACATCAAAATTTTCATTATTTCTAGATAAATCTTCCTCTTCTTATAATGTATTTTGATTTAACTGTTATTATTATTAATTTTACTCTGTATCATATTCTTAATTTTCCTAAGTACTTTGTTATTTTTATATATATTCCTCTTTTTCCTCCATTTTTTTTTATTTAAGAAAATAATATGGTTTCTCTTATATCTACTTTATATTCTTGGTTTTTATTTTAATTTTAAACAGTATTATGATTTTCATTAATACTATTAATTCAAGTAAAAATGTTATAATATAATATGATTCAATAAAATTAATTAATTTTGAATTTTAAATATTTATTTATAACAATACTTGCTTTCAGAAATATTCTTTATATCAAATGTTACAATTTTTAACATATATTATAATAAAAAAAGATTTTTTAATTTAAATTATTAATATTTTAAAATTTATAATATATTATATATATATATTTTTAAAAGAATTTTTTTATTTATGTTTTATATAAAGCCGAATTTTATAATTAAATTTATATTTTGGTAGAATTATCACAAATATATGTTAAAAGCTATTTTAGAATAATATAAACAATTTAACTTTGGAAATAAAATAAGAAATTTAATCATTAATAAAATATTAATCATTACATTATAATTTTGAAGTTGAAAAAATTAAAATTTCATCGCTGAATTTAATTGAACATTTATGAAAAAAATAAAATAAATTCAACAAATAAAAAAATAAAAATAAAATATAATAACAAACATTATTGCTAAAAATAATAACTATAAAAGCAGTATAATTTAATTATATATAAGTATTTTAATATATGAGTAAAAAAGTTGAATAAAAAGGAATAAACACCATAAAATAAAGCGAACTTGATATATACTCATAAGAAAGCTCTTAAAGAAATTCACTTTTAATTGATGAGCCAATGTATTTATAAGATTAAATTGACGAAATAAAACAAATTTAAAAGGAAAAATACAATAATTTTGAATAAACGAACTATAATACTAAAAAACTAATTGATTAAAATGTTTAGAAAAAGAAAGAAATAAAAGTAAAAAAGTAGAACAAAAGTGAATCTTATTAATTTAATACTAATAATAATTATTACTAAAGAAATATAGAATTTAGTGACAATAAAAATAAACAAAAAATAAAATCCCTTAACTAGCAGCAACTAAGTAAACTTACGATATTAGACATGGATTATCAAAGTGAAGATCAAAATAATGATTAGTTTTTAAAAACACAAAATTAGAGGTAATCCTTTATTAGTTATATTTTAAATTTTTTTATATAATAATTTAGAATTATTTTATTTTTCTTTTTATTAAAAGATTAGAAAAATATAAAGTTAATAGCCCCATAAATTATTTACTTCAAAATAATGCTGAATATTCTAAAGATGTATCAAGTGATTCTTTAAAAATAGAACAAAATGTTCAAAAATGTGAATAATAAGAAATATAAATGTAAAAACGCTACGAAAATGAGAATAAAAAAACAGGTAACAATATTAATTTATATAAAAATATTGAGAATTTATTTATTAATTAATGAAATATTAATTTTATAAAAAAATAGCTAGTATAAATAATATGGGTTAATATAGAAGTTAAAATAAATTATATACATTTGAAGAAGAACTAAAATCTTAGAAACAAAGTGAAATTAATAGTAATTCTAACGACTTTAAGTATTAAGATCAAATTAAACAATAGAAGTCTCACTAAAGTTTAGAAAATAAAGTGAATAATAAAAATTTATTAAAATAAGGAATTGAAGAAGTCATATTATAAAAAATGAAACTGTAATAATTTATAATGAAGGAAAGATAGGAATAAAAAATTTAAGAATATAGAAAAAAAAAACAAATTTAATTGTTTAAAATTAATGAAACTAATTCTACTAATATGAATAGTCCATTGGGCAAATTTAATATCCCAATAAATTTACAAACATGTAACTTTAATTAATATTCATTATATTTATTTATAATTCCTTATTTATTCATGAATTTAAATAAGAATAAAGCAGTAATAGACTAGAATCAGAGTATTTAAATTTTAAAACTTTAATACTTGAAGATAATTAAAATATAAGTAAATTTAATCAAGATTTAAAAGATAAAATAAATTTTATAAGAGAATAAAATGTTAAATACCACCCAGAACACTTGGAAAAAATTGAAAAAGTTAGAAAATTAGAAACAGTTTCTTTAAAAAAATAAAATATATCAAAGCATTCTCAATTTGATAATAGTTATAATTAAACACATTTTAACATTTTAAGGTTTGTGCATCTATTTGCAAAAAAAGGTTAAATTTAATCTAAAATTAAGCCCAAGTGTTTGTTAAGCAAATCAAATGTACTATAATAAATATATATTTTTTTTTTTAATTAAATAAATAACTTTTTAAAAATTTTTATTAAAAAGAATATACTTTATATTTAAAATAGGTTGCTTTAATTTAAGATTTGGGTTTTTCCAATCTGTAAAATATAAATAGATATAAATATGTTGCAATTAGTAAAGGGGCAAACTATGTTCAACGAGGAGTTTAATTCCTAAAAATTGTTAGAGGATAGTAAGTTAGCACAAAATGTATAAAATTTTTGGAAAAGTTTCCCACAATTGTAAATAAAATATATAAATATAAAAATAATTGAAAAAAAATTAATATAATAGTATATGATAATTTACATTAATGTATTAAAATCTTAATTTAATATAGCTTCCTTTTAATAAATACAAAATTATATGGGATGGTATTTTAATTGTAACGCTTATGCTATGTTTATGGCTGTATCCATTAGATTTAATTTTGGGAAGAAATGATATGCAAAGTCAATATAAAATGTAAAAAATAATGTTAATTATTTTATATATTATTGTGAAATTATTACTTATTTTATATTAAAAATGAAACTATTAATTTTTTAAATTTATTTAAAATAATTAATAATATAATAACATAATAATTTAATTTTTAGAACATGGATTGTTTTTAATCTTTTTAATTTAGTTGTTTATCTCATTGATATATTTTTAAGATTAATTACAGCATATTATGAAAAAGCAGTTTGCATAACTGATAAATAATAAATTACTTTAAATTATTTGCAAGGATATTTCTTATATGATGTTTTGGCTTGTATACCTTTCATTGTAATATTTATTATTTGCATTATTAATTAATTATTATATTTATAGTTAAAAAAATAATTAAAATACTTTAGGTTGAATTGTGTTCGATTAGTTGGTATTTTAAATTTTGGAATTTTCTAGTGTTTTTAAGGATTCCTAGTTTTTGGAGAATTTTAACAAACATTAATGATATTGTTTTGTCTAAGAAATATTTATCAAATATTTTTAGTCTAATAAAACTTTTTATATATGTTGTATTTGTAGCACATATATTTGGAATAATTTGGTTAGGATAAGCATTTTTATTTTTGAATAATGATTATGTTAACACCAATTGGATCTATGGATAAGGGCTGGAGGCGGAATCTTTATTTTAATTGTATACATGGACTCTCTACTTTGCAGGTATAACTTATATAATACATAAATCATAAGCTTAAAAATTATTTATAAATTTAAATATATATATAGTTACAACAATGACAACAGTTGGATATGGGGATATAACACCGACAAACGAATATGAAGCTGGACTTTTAATCTTAGGGTTGGTAGTAGCAACTGGGCTTTTTGCCTTTACATTTAAGTAAATATTCAATTTGTTATTATATTATTTTTTCAAATATAAAAAAATCCATTATAAATAATTATGAATTATATAAAAATTATTTATATAAAATAAGTTCAATTGGATATATTATTGATGATTTGACTAAAGATGCAAAAGAATTTAATAAGCAAGCCTCTTTGGTTAATATTTACTTGGAAAAAAAAAATAGTCCTCCTTAGTTAAAACTTTAAATTTAAAAATATTTAGAATACTAATTTTAAACCGAGAAAAAGCTATCAAATGAGGAGGTAAAAAAAAATATATATTTATTAAAAATAATAGTAAATAACTTAAAATATCTAGGAAGATTTAGTGATATCAAAATTACCCGAAAATATGTAAAATTAAATCCTTTTTGAGTAGGCCATGTTCATAATTCAAAAAAATAAGCATTTATTTGGAAAATTTTCTTAAAAAATTTAAAAAAGATTAGCTTTGTAAAATAAAAAATCTTATTATATAAATTTATTTATTTGTTTATAATTAAAAAATAAAAATTTATATTTATTAATAAAATTTTATAAGACAACTGCGAGAAAGAAAATTTCATAAAAATGAATCAATTTTTACCCCAGGCAGCTAAGAATAAGATCCTTGTTATTATTTTATTGTTTCTGGGAAAGTTGAAATTTATACAACTAGTTATAAAGGTGATTAATAATTCACAACTTTAGGAATTTTATCAAAAGATTAAAATTTTGGAGAACAATCTTTTATTACTGGGGAATAAAGATCTACGGGAGCTTAGACTATGAGTCCCTGCGTGATTTCGTATATAAAATAATCTAGTTTCATAGAAACAGTATCCAAATCTATTATAGATTACGAAATTTATTGTATGATTAGAGATAAAATATCCTATAATTAACACTATTATTTATTAGGAAATTATTGTATTGGCTGTCAAGGAGTGAACCATTTGGTTAAAGGTATTTAAAATTAATCAATATTATAAAATTAAAAATTTATTATTTTTTATTTTAGATTGTCCTTTACTACATTACAAACCCAATTTGGAATCAATTATTTTAAAGGAAAAATTTGAAAACTTTTAGCAAAGAAGTAAATCCACTTTGAGACTCGAAACAATAAGATACAGTTCCTTAGGGGATTAATTACTAATTAAAGAAAGAGGAGAATAGATTTTTAGTGAAATAAATAAAGTATCTTATGATGAAGAAAATAGAAAACATCTTTATAAAGTTACTAACAACTTTTTAAAAAAAATGAAATTTTCTACTTTGCCTTAAAAAACTGCTATGGAGAAAAAAAAAGAAGAAATATCAGCGCAATAATTACCTTCAATTAAAGAAATTAATGAAGAATATGATTAAATCAATTAAAAAAGCAATGAAGTTATAAATCGACAAAATTTTGCTTCGGAATTAGGTGCCTTGAATAATTTGAGTCCTATTTAAAAAATTTAAAAAAACCAAAGTAATGGAAATAATTTGTAAATTTCTGACAGAAATCTTTCGATTTTTAATTTAATATTGCAAGAAAAAGAAAAAAATTTGAAGGAATAATAAGAGTAAGATTAAAAAAATAAGTTTAGTTAATTTTTATTAGATATTGATAGTTTTGGAAATTTAAAAAAAATAAATCAAAGCAGTTCTTCAATAGAAAGTGACTCCTTTTCAGAGTATGAAGAAGAAGGATTAGAAATAAAAAAAAAATAATTATAAACTTTAGGTTAGTAAAATAGGAAAATCTTAAAAACATAATAAGTATAAAAATAAATGTTTACAAATTTTAGTGTTTTATAAATTTATAGAATTTTATAAACAAAATTAATAAATTTTTTTAATTTTATAACTGAAAAATTGTAAGTTAAATCCATATATTTATATTTTTTAATTTAATATATTTAATTTTTATATAACTTTTAGGAAAACTAACAATAAGATTGTTCTCATTAAGGCTAAGATTGGCCAGGTTTGGGACAGCTATAAAAATAAACCCTTAGAAAATAAAAAAAATAAAAACGTAAAAATGATTCTATTTCAAGCGGTGAAATTTCTTTTAGCAAAATGAATTATAGTCGATCTTAAATAAGGCGCCAATCAGTATCTTAAAACCATTTACATAAAGATAGAAAAGGAATGGCTAAATTTTCTAAATAAACAAATTAAACTTTAAATAAAAATTAAGTTTTACGTTAATTTAAAAAGTAAAAAAATAATTTCGTAAAAATGTAAGATTTAGGATATATAAATAAAGATATAAAAAATAAAAGTAACATTGAGAACTTTTTGAAAAATAAAAGTAATTAAATGTTTTTATAATTTTATAATTTTATCTTTTATATATAAATAAAAATCTTTTTTTATTTAAAGGAATGATTTTCTAAAAATAACAACAAGATGATAAACCAAGATATTCCGAAAATTTTGAATTAGAATTTTTATCGCAAAGTTCGAGTCATGATGAATAAGGCGAACACAATTTTGGCTTGAATAGATCATAAGAAATAAAAAGAAAGAAAAATAAAAAAGATAATTATCATAATTTTAATTTAAATAATCATCATAATTAGGAAAGAAAGCTAAAATAATAGCAAAATTTATTAAAGCATTAAAATAATAACTTTGCCCCCTATAATTCAATGAATAATATTTTGCGTAGTATTAATTTACAAAATGAAAGTTAGATTGATAAAATTGAAATGTATGATTAAGAAGATTGTTAAATAAAAATATTCGATTATTATTACCCAAATTGTAATTTCGATTGCGAATAAATTGTAAATAAATATAACTGGATAAAAGAAAATTTTACACCAGCTCCTGAATTTGGGACATATACTCATAAATAAAGAAGAATTCGACTCAAATTTTACACAAACTTCGAAAATTATGTCAAAGAAAAAAAATAATTATAGTCTGATAATTTAAGCAATGATGAAATAGATTCAAAATTTAATATCTAATAAAAATATAAATAAAGATAAAAACTTAAAAATAATGTTTTAATTTTTAGAAACAATTTAAAGTCAATTTGATATAAAACTAATTCTTATAAAAAATATTCAATTTTATATTTTATTCAATTATTTAAACAATATATTAATTTTTTATTTATTTATTATAAAAACTGCTAAATTTATTTAATCGTTTTATTAAGTTCAAAATTAATCTTGTATTTATATATATATTTGCTAAATATATTGTTTATTTTTTTATTTAAAATATACTAGCAAAGTTTAGCAAGAAATTTTAAATAAAATTTATTTAAATTAAAAAATGTGCACTTATAAAACCTTATATAATTGCCACTAATAATTACTATTAAAAAATAAAAAAAAAAAAATAGCAAAAAAAAAAAATTATGAATACCTAGAAAAAGCAAAGTGTAAAATAAACATAAAAAATTTTTAGCGAATAGTAAACAGAATAGAAGGGTTTGAGTTAAAGCTAAGTATAAACTAATAAACAGGTACTACTTATTTGAACATTTTTTGTTATTTAATTATTTTAATATTTTATAAATTTATATAAATTTTTTAATTTTAAGGAAAATTTTAAAAATGGGTAAAAGATGAAATCTTTTACAAATTTAATGTTATCATAGTAAAATAAATAAGAATATGAGGAGAAAAAAAAAGCTATTCTTTAAGATTTTTAAATGACACTTGAAAGTTTATAAGAAACAAAAGTTTTTGATAGTGAAAAATTTTTTTCTTCTCTTAGTTCTTTAATTAATTTAAACAAAAATTTTGCTGAAATTTTAGAAATTTTAGCATAAATATGTGTATAATTTATGGATTCATTTTTTGTTGCTATATAAGAATAACATGAAAATTTTTAATAAGGTATATATTAAATATCATATAAATTTACAATATTATAATTTATCATTAATTATAAATATTGAAATATTTAGAATACGATAATTTGTCTAAAGAAAAGTCAGATTTAGAATTAAAAATGAATGAGCAAGAAGAGAAATTCAATGAAGTAAAGTAAAATTTAATATAAGAAAAAGAAAAGAATAAAAAATCTAGCTAAATTTAAGATTTAACACTATCCCTAATTAAATAAGGGAAATTTAACCCTAATATTGAAAATAAGGTAATATTTTATAATTAGAACTTAAATTTCAATTAAAAATAATTATTTAATAATAGATTTTGTAAAAAGATGTCATATTATAGTAAAAAGAAATATTGAAACTTAGGATAAAAGAAGAATCTTATTTATAACTAATTAATATGATACAAAATAATAAATGCTAAACGATCGAAAAATAAAATTTAGACGAGACTGTTGAAAAAAAAGAATAGCCTTAAGAAGAAGTTAGTAATTTTTATATTAAAAATTATTTTTAGTTTAATAAAATTTTAATTGTAATATATATAATTTTTTATAAGAATCTCCAAGAATTCAATAAATAAATTTAATGAGTTAATTTTAAATGGCAAGAGATATTATAAAATCTAGCAACTTTAATTGGAACTCAAAAAACTTTTAAGATAAATTAGACTTATCGTATATTGATTTCTAAAAAAAAAAACAGCAAAATACTGCATAAATAGCTCAAGATATGAACTTGATGTCTAAAAAAATTAATTTGAAAAATAATTATATGTGACTGTATATTATTATTTTATTTTTTATTACAAATAGTATAAATTTATATAATTATAAAATATTATATATAAAAAGTAATATTTTAATGTATATATGTTATATGATTACTAAAATATAATTATATTGCTATTATTTTATTTTCAAATATATTTATCGGGAAAATTGTTATCATAAATTTTTTAACATTTAATTGCTACTTTAATTAATCTAATTACTGTTTTACAATATATAAATCCCAAATATAAGTCATTAATAATTTAAATTAGTTGATTAAATTTTTTACATTATTGGCTATAACGAATTAATCATAAAATTATTATTAGGATTAATATTATTATTATTTTAATTTGTACTATTTCTATATTATGGACTGGTTATATTGGGTTACGAGGCCACTTATTGATGATAATTTAGGCCATTTTAATAAGGCTATTTAAATTAATTTGTGGAAAAAAACTATTATTGCATATTAATTTAAGGTTATTAAGTAACAGGCTGCATAAATTATTTTTATTAATTTTACTGAGGAGATAGGTTTTATTAATATATTGGATTATTTCCATTTATTTATCTAATATTTTAGTTTAAAGATTCGCTAAATTGCTGCAGATTATTGCTTATTTAGTTTTACTAAATAGCTGTTTTTTGTTCATATTATTAATTTTATTTTTAATTTATAAATTTTTCCCTAGCATTATGGAATTTTTAACTCAATTACTCTTCTAATATCAAATGCTATTTAAAGTTTTTTATTTAGGTTTTTAAATCAGCAATTAAAATAGCTTTATGATCTAAAACCTCTTCTAAATTTTCCAAATATTCATCAATATGACTACCAGGTTTTTCAACTTCATTTAAAAGCATCATTTCCTATTTAATTTTTATTAATTATATTTATTTTATAACTATAAATATAAAATAAATCTTTATAATTTTTGTAAAATTTTACTGATTTAACCAATTCAACGTTATCATCAATATGATATCTGTGGGATGAAACAACTTGCTCTTCTTCAGCTAATATCATTCCTATTAATTGTTCATGTTTCTATGTTAACAAATCCAAATCATTTTCTGTTCTTATTTCTTAATTTTACATTTATTTAAAATTCATATATATTAAATCGTTATCGCTTTACTGTTATTCACGTAACTATTATTTATTTTGTTGTATTACATTTTAATTGTTTTAAGTCAATTCTGAATTAATAGATGTTCTTTTGTTTATAGTTGGTTAAACGTAATTGTTTTAAGAGACATAAATTTCTGAAGGCTACCTATTTTATTAATTAACTCCATTATTTTATTATAATTATTCTTATTAATATTATTAACCTTAATTAATTTAATTGAAAGACAATGTGGATGACCTATTTCTATTATTTAAGTTAAATAAATTATTTTGAATAGAGGAGGAAAATTTGTTATTTAGTTACTAAGTTCCTGTTTATGTAAATAGTTTTTATTGAATTTAAGAACTCGAACTTGTTAATGATGGCTAAAAAGCTGGTTTATACAAATACTAACTTTAGATATGTTATTAACTTTACGTGTTAAATTAATTTCTAAAATTTCCATTTTAAAAATCTTTATATTAATTTGATGAAGTAATATTGACAGAATGTCTTTAACCTAAACTAGGCTTGATAAATTATAAAATTAAAATTAAATTATTTTTGAATTTTGAAATTTTTTAATATACTTATTGGAAATCCTG
The DNA here is from genome assembly GCA_001447515.1 of Pseudocohnilembus persalinus. Taxonomy (NCBI): domain Eukaryota; phylum Ciliophora; class Oligohymenophorea; order Philasterida; family Pseudocohnilembidae; genus Pseudocohnilembus; species Pseudocohnilembus persalinus. The sequence goes on from LDAU01000154.1 coordinate 704,612, forward strand.
CTTATTAAATTGTAGGTTATTTGAATTTAGTTAAGAGCTCAGTTTTCTTTCTCTAGGTGGACTAATATTATACTACGATTCTATCATTGAATTAAAATGCTATCCGGAATTATTTTATTTGTTTTATTCCGGTAATTAGTTTTAATTTTCTTACAATTTTACTTCAAACTGAGATTTTTTTTTCAAATCATATTATACTATATTATCTAAAATTTTAGAAATAATTTTAATTTAAAAATTTTTAATATGCTATTTAAACTATATTTTTCTACTATTTTATCTGGAAAGCATTAATTCCTTAGAAAGCTGTTCTAAGTCAGATATTTATTTATTTATCCTGGGATTTTTCAATTCTTTTACTCTGTCTGCATATCTCAAGGTATTTAATGTGTGCTCACAATTACTTAAAGATGGACCTATATTTCCAATCATCACCGTTTTACAATCTCCTATAAATGAATCTTTTAACACCTATAGAAATTATATTATTTTATTATGCATATAAAATAGAGTATTTTTTTATTAATTTATGCTACCAAGGTTAACTTACTTCCTCTAAAAGGTAAATAATTTTTATTTAAATCTAAAGCTCTAATACACTCTTTTAGAGCTAATAAAGATTTATTTATTTCTGCACCATCTACCCTGAATATAAATTATATTATTATTTTTTATTTTTTAAAAAAATATAATATTTACCTAGTTTATTTATCAGACCCACTTACATCAGCTCCTCTTTCACTACCAGCCAGGTCAATAAAAGACATTTTTCCTATTATTTAATAGATATATGTTTAATATTATTAAAATTTTGGTAGTGAATTTTAAAATTTTTACCAAAAATATTTTCATTTTCTCTTAAATTAATTTATAAAATTGCGTGAGATCTCGATGAATCAGTATTTGCACTATTTACTCCTATTAATATTATTTTATTATATATTTATATTTTAAATGAAAAGTATTAATTTTACCAGTTATTCTATTCCTTGATCCAAATTCAATAAGTTACATTAAACTTTAAACCGAAGTTATTCTTTTTTCCTAAACTCCAACTATATTGATTTATGATTTTTAATCCTCCCGAATCTACATCATTTTTCTTTCATTTAAAAGATCATATAATTTTCCACAATATATTTCATAAAATGAAACCCAACAAGATAAATGGCTATATTATGGCAATTCTAGATAATTAAATATATCGTAGCTGGCTAATAAATAAAGGCCTGGTATATTGTTATCTAAATCTCCTAACATCGTATACGTTTTTCCGCTTCCTATATAAAATATTTAAATATATCATATAATATATAATATATAACAATTATATATATTATAAATTAAATATAAATTTTAATAATAAACATACGTTTATTTTTATTACCTGTTTATCCATATGCAAAAACTGTAACTTTATAGTGATTGAAAGCACTGTCAATTAGTGGTTTTACAGTGCTTTAATAAATCTAATTAAATAATAAAAAAAAAAAAACTTATTATTTACATTAATTTATAGAATTTAATAATATTTTAATAAAATCTTTAGTTATAATTATTTAGTTGTATTTTGGCTCAAAAGTATTTTTCTATTTGAATAAAAACATAGCTTCGTTACATATTATTAAAAAAACTACTAAAAATATTACTTTTTCATTATCATCATTTTCATTAAATGTCCTATCAAAATTAAATTAATGTTCTTCTATGTACTTGGTTAAGTCTACTTTCTATCTATAAATTATATTAAGAATATTTTTATAATATTTCATAAAGATAAACGTTTTGTGCTATATGAAAAGCTTAAAAAAATTACTGTTTTTATATCAATTATTAATAAAAATTATTAAAAATATTTTCACTTACTAAATTTTGTTATTATTTATATTACTTTAACTCTCTCACTATAATAGAATTCTCTTATGGTGTCTAAATTATATCGGGTTCATTTTTATCCAACTCTTTTTTATTCATTGGTCTTTTTCTAACTACACATTATATTTTGGGGGTAATATATTAATTCTACACTTGATTCATTATATATTGTATTGATAATTATATTTTTATGTATTTATTTTTTTTACAAAATTATAACTTTTTATTTCGATTAATATAAATTGTTTTTATGTTTTCTGTATTATTTTATAAGAAAAAATAAACTTTATTTATTTTTTTGACTTTTAAGGTCTTAGTATAATTATAATATTTATTTTTATTTATTTTAAATTGTTTTTATTTTAGTTTTATTTTCTTTGAGTTTTTAATATAAATAAATAATTCAGAGATTTAATATATTGAATAGATTATTTAATAAATAAATATAAAATATAATTTAATTGGGAATATTCATTCACTCTTTATGAAAAATAAATAAATAATAATTTCTAATTTAAATACTGATGTACTTGAATAAACTATTTATAATTTTATCGAGTTTTAAAATTGTATCAAATATTAGTTATCTTATTATAAATATTATTTATATTTATAAATTAAATTACTTTTTACTTCATAATATATTTTATTTATAGTTCAGAAATACCACTATTTTAAATAGCTAAATTATTTATATTCTGTTAATTTAAATCAATATTGGATTTTCTAAAAATTTTATTATTATTATTCCTAAACATACTTTTATTTCCTGTCTACAGTCATAAATAAATTGTTAAAAAACACAATATCTTTATTTAGTTATAAGAGTTTTTTTCTAATTTCAATTTTAATTTTTACATCTTTTTCTCTCTAAATTTACTCTATCAAGGTTGCATAATATGAATTTAAATCCTTCATTTTCTTTTATAATATAGCAGATTTTTAATTTTAAATATTAAATAAAATTACAATAAATATTACAATTTTTAATTTTGATATTTCAAGACTTAAATTATCATTAACATAATCATATTCATTTATTTCATTTTCGCCATATACTTAATTTGAATTTTGATCATTATAATGCAAATTTTTTGGAGTAATATTAAATAAAGTATTATCTATATTATCATCAGATACAATATTTTGTTTAAATTACTATTATTTATTTTATTTTTATACTAAATAAGTGTCCAAATTGTCAATAACCTTTAAAATACAACAAAAATTAATTTTTAGAAATTATTTAAAGAAGTTAAAATTTATAATATTATTACTTCCTCTGTTGGCTAGGTACTTTTTGATTATTTAGATTAATTTGATGTTTATTATTATTTTTATTTAATTGGTGATATACCTATATAATTTTCTAGGGTATTTTGTTATTTTTCATTTTTTTCTAAGTTTATTATTTTTTACTATTTATTATTTGTATTAAAAATCGAATTTGGGGATTATTATTATATTTATTTATCATTATTTACTTAATATAATGCCTAATTTTATTCAATTAGATCTGAATTCTCAAAGTAATTTTATATATTTTATTCGTTAAGATTTTTTGGAACTTAGACTTTCAAATCATTATTTAAATTTAATTTCACTTCGTTATCTTCATCATCTTAATTTTTTTTTTTTTTGCATTAAAATTCTGGAAAAGAATGCTTTTAAATTTCAAATGGATTATATTCCATAATTTAATTTTGTTGAGATTATTGTTTTCTGAAAGACACCGATTAAATTGAATTTTAATTTTCCTATTATTCGTCTTTTGACTATTTTTATTATTATTATGAATATTAGTTATTATTTTTTAAAAACAAACTATTGCTAAAGTTATTACTTATATAACTAGTATTTCCATATATACTCAAATTTTATGTCTATTAGCAATCTTTAGTGGGCTGCTTTAAATTTAAAATGTTACTATCTTTTTTGGAATTTTAAGTTTTTTACATCAAAGAGTTAAATATCACTTGAAATTATTTATCATATAATTCTTTTAATAATTTATTTTCCATCTAAAGCTTGCTAACAATTTTATTCTAATAAGAATGACTTTTTTATAAATGAGCCTATTAGTTCTAAAGATTTTAATTTTCTTGTTCTTAATTTTTATATTATGCAGGGTTAATATTCATATTAATATATCTTTATTATTTGTTTTAATTTTATTATTATTTTTTTTTAAAAACGCTATTTAAGCTAGAATAATTGTTCAATCTAAATAACAGAGATTGTTTTTATTCTTCTAAATTATTTTATGACGAATATTTGTACTACGAATAATCATTTATATTACTATTATGATTTTTATTCTCTAAACTCTTTGATTTTTGCTAAAACCTTTTTAAATAGAGAATTTATAATTGCAAAAAATTAATAATAAATTATTATAAATTTATAAATTAAATAATTACAAAGATATCATATTATTTTATAATCATTACTTTGGGATTGATTGGCTTAATCTAAATAAGTCTGATTCTTTGCTAAGTTCAGAAAAACATGTAGTTAAATTTTCAAATTGATCATTATTTTAGCTGTCTTATTATTTTTTTGTTTAAAAATCATTACCAATTTCATTTTAAAATATGATTTCATTCTAATAATTTTCAATTTATCTTTTATTTTGCAAATTATAATTTTATGACTGTTCATTTTCTTGAAATTAAAATTTAATTTTTTAATTTTAGGACTTTGGACTCTTTTTGTTTTAAAATTATTAATCATTACTATTTCGAATTAAATTGAGTTCTTATTATGTTTATTGATATGCTTACTTTTTAGACTGTTCTATTGATTAATTTTATAATTCAATATTCTATTTTTTAAGATGATATATTTATTGTATGTAATTTTATTCTTTTTTATGTAAAAATACGATTTTATTTTAATATTGTAGCTATTATTCTTGAGAATTATTATATTTATATTTTTATTAGCAAACAGACTTTTGTTAATTATTTTATTTTAAAATTTCTAAATTTCTATCTTATTTTTCCCTTATTGTAGTTAAAATTCGTGGCGAAATACATTGATTAAATTTATAATTATTAAAATTATGGCAATTATCCTTTTTTGGCTATTCTAGCGATCTATATTTTTTTTCTTAAATATAAACATTTGTATTTGAGTGCTTAGGTGACAAAATCCTATTTCTCTTTTTTAAAATCATTTGAAATCTTTCTTCTAAATCTTTTATATCTTATTTGTGATATAGATTATTTTTATAATTATCAATTTTATCTTTATTTTAATATTGTTTAATAATTTCTTATTTTAAAATTCCATTTTTCTATTATTTTAGTAATTAATTATCATTTTTTAAAAATAATGGAGTCGATTGGTCCTTTGATATAATTTTTGGGCTATTCATATTCTAAGAATATATTTTTTAATAAAAGTAAATTTATTATTTTAATTATTATTACATTATTTATTGAATTAAATTGAATTTTCCTCATTTTTTTTCTATTTTATAATTATATTTAAAAAAAATTGTGATTAATAATTTATTTATTAATAATTTAATAACTATCATATTTTAACAATATTTCTAGTCTAGTAAAATCTGTGGTTAAATATTTATTAACATTTTTTATAGAAAAAAAAAAATAAATAAATGATTTCTGACCACTAAATATTATTATAACATCATAGGTATATATACATATGAACTATTAAATATTATAAAGGTTTTTTCTAAATTAAAATATAGTATTATAAAGATTTGTTAGGGATAATGAGGAGGATGATAAAAGTTCAAAGGAATTAAGAAGATAATTGATATCCGGAGAAGATAAATATGGAGAATATTTAGCAAAAAAATACGAAGAAAAATTGTATAAAGAATATACAATAGCAGATTTATCAATTTATGAAACTGGAAAGTAAAAAAAATAATAAATGTAATTTTTAGTATAGCTATTAACTTCATAATACATAGCTTATTATAATATAAATCTAAAAATAGGATTATTAAATTCTAATTTATTTTATGGCTAATATTTAATAATGAAAAATTATTTTTATAAAGAATAGGTTTAAGATGGAGAACTAAATAAGAAGTTTAGGATGGTAAAGGTTTTAGGATATGTGGTAATAAAATTTGCGATAATAGAAGACCTTTATTTACATATGAAATTAACTTTGCATATTAAGAATCAGGTGAGAAAAAAAATGCCCTTGTTAAAATTAGAGTTTGTAATATGTGTGCAGATAAATTAAATTATAAAGTATAAATATAAAAAATCATTTTATTTAGAAACGTGATCATTTTATATACACGTCATATATATATATAATTGAAATTTAATATAAATTTTTAAGAATATTGGAATAATTTTATATCTAGTTTTAATTAAAATATTTAGAAACAGCATAAATAATTAAATTAAGAAGACATGGAATGCGAAAATTCCTGTGAAAAAATAGATGAAAAATAAATCTATCCGGTAAACTAAAATGAAAATGTAAATCAAAATATCATATTTTAATTTAAATTAATTTTATTTGTATTTAAGATGATATAATTTATTTTAGAGCTTTTTAAGTAAAAAGATAAAAAAATAAAAAAAAAAAAAAAGTAAAAATAAAGATAAAGAACTGAAAAAGAATAAAGAAAAAAAAAGAAAAAAAAAAGAAATTAAAGAAAAATATTGAATATATTAATTTATGTTTATAAGACTTTATTTTAAAACATTTCAAAACTAATCCTTATATTAAAATCTATATTTATATAAAATCTATAAGCAAATTATAATAGTTAAAGTTTTTTTATCGTGATACTTGTTAATATATTTCTAATTATAATTAATATGAATATATACTTCTTATTTTTAGATTTAAAAACTATTAAAATAAATAAAAAGAATTATATACTGCTTAAAAAAACTAACAATTTGGAAATAAAATACAAAAGAAAATAAAAAAAATTAGGAAAAAAGTGAATAAATCATAAATTAAAGACAATTTCATGAATTTTCACACGATACTTTTTATAATTTTACTTTTTAAAATAGTTAGTACAGAGAAATTACAGTTTTTTTGCTCTGATATGGAATATAACACATGTACAGATAGTAACTGTTAAAATAATATTTGTTTAAAATGCGATGATGAAAATAAACATCCTTCTTCTAATTGCAAATGTAAAATTGGGGAATATAATGATAATGGAATATGCAGAAAATGTAGCAGTGAATGTGAAAGTTGTTATGATAGTAATAAATAATGTACTAGTTGTAAAGTGGATGATAATAGAATTTTAAATTATAATAATTATTCCTGTGATTGTGATGCTTAGAATGGGTATATTGACTTGGGTAGCAATAATTGTGGCAAATGCTATTTTATAGGCTCAAGTTGTGTTGAAGAATGTCCCAAAGAAACAGTATAATTACATTTAAATATAATATAAATTTTTATTTTGTTTATCTATATTGCTAGTATTATTTAAAAGAATAATTTTTATCATTTTTGGATTTTAAATTTTGTTTCGATAATAAAAAAAAATTTTTTAATACTTTATAATTGCTTAGAATATTTAATAAATGCGTATTTAATAATAAAAAAAAATAAAAAAAATCTAAGATACTTTATAATAATAAATAAAATTCGTATTATATTTATATGATTTCTAAAATTTAGAAAGCTGACGAAAATAGAATTTGTGTTGATGATTCCAGCGAAGAATTAGGAAGTGATGACGACTTAGTTTTTATGATAATGGCAATATCTCTAATATTAATTATGACCTTTTTATCTTTACTTTTATATGGACATTTTTCTAAGAGGTTTAGAAGATTTGTTATGTCCCTTAAATTTTAAACGCCCCCATTATGCTAAGAAGAAAAATTTTATTTGGCAAATGAAGTAGAAATGCAAAGGTTATAAGTTTATAAAGATGAAAATAAAGAAGAAGATGAAAAAAGAAGATAAGAAGAATTAAGACTAAAAGAGCTTGTAAAAAAATATAAATTAATATATTTTAAATAAATAAAAAAAAGTTTAAAATGAACATAATTATAAGAGGAAATTTTTTTAAATTAACTCACTTTTGTTTTTATTCGAATAAATAAATAAGTAGAGATAATAAAATTTGGCAATGGTATAAGAATCAGCCAGATTAAAATAATTTTTTATACAAATTTATAATTAATCAGGTGATAAATAAAATTATAGAATTAAAATTCAAAAAATTGATTAATTATTTACTAATAGAAATTACTACTTAGTTAAATTTCTAAATTATTTTAATTAATAATAAATGAATAAAATCTGAGTAAACAAATAAAAAAATTACGATAAAAAACAAAAAACAAAAAATAAAATATATAAAAATATAAATAAATAAGCAAATAATTTTTAAACACTGTTAATTAATATGGATTACGATTACGAAAAGGAAGAGGAAGAACACAGAAAGAGGATGAAGGCCTTAGAAGAAAGGATAAAGAAAGAAGAAGAGGAGAGGTTAAAATTAGAAAAATTAATAGAAGAAAGGAAAAAATTGGAAGAAGAGGAGAGAAGGAGGAGGTAAGCAGAAGAAGAGCGAAAAAAATTAATGGAAGAAGAAATGAGGAAAAAAAAATTGTTAGAGTAAAAATTGAGAATGATGGAGTTGGAAGAGTAAGAAAGGAAGTTGGCCGAATAAGAGGCGAAAAAAAGAGAATTAGAAACTTGGCTAAAAAAATAAAGAATTTAGGAAGAATATGCTGAAAAAGAAAAGTAATTATTTATTTTTTCGATTTTTGATTAAAGAAATATTAGAATTTATATATCCATGTTTTAAAATTAATCTTTACTATTTTTTATTAATTTGTGTTTTCTAATAATTAAAAATTTTTTATTTTTATATTTTAATACCTATTTATTTTGAGCTTTTATTTCATATCTATAATTCTAAGTATGATACAAATTTAATTAAATTGTAATATGTTTTGAATTTTTCTAGGGAAGATGAATTAATGTCGGCAGAAAGAATTGAATAAATTGAAGCTTAAAAAAAATTAGAGGAAGAAGAAAAATTACAATTAGACGAAGAAGAAAAGGAAAGAAGATAATTATTATAAAAGGTTAGAGAGAAAAAAAGAATAAGACAATAATAAAGGTAAACATTATTTTTAATTACAAAATTTTCAATTTTTATATTAAATAATTATCAAGGTAAAAAGAAAAAAATGCAATTTAATAAGCAAATGAAAAAAAAATCGAAAAAATGAGGGAAGAAAGAAATAAAATCATTCAAGAAAAACAAAATATGGAGGATTATAATGCAGATTGTATTAAGAAATCGAAAGAAATAGAAGAAGAATTAATTGCCATTAAAAGAGAGTTACAAGCTTCGATTGACGAAAGAAAAAATATTAAAAATAAATAAATAGAATTAAATGAGAGATAATAAAGAATTTAAGAAGAAAGATAATAATTAGATTAGGAGCTTTAGGGAATTGATTTTTCTTCGGCAAAAGATAAAGTAAACAAAAAAAAATATCTTTAAATAGAAAAATTTTTAAAGGTTTATAATTTATTTTAAATCTTTTAAATTCAATAAAAAAACAATAATTTATTAAAAATTTTTTATACAAAATAGTTAAAAAAATTGTAAGACAAAGACATAACATTTTTGTAACATTTAAGATAACCTCCTGAAAGAATAAGAGTTTGTCTGGAAGCTTTAATTACAATATTAAAAAATTCAACAAAGAAAATTTAGTGGGATCAGATTAAAAAGTAGAATTTTAATTTTTTATGAAAATTATATTTAATTATTTATTAAAAAGAACATTTATTTATTTTTTAAAATTTTAAAGGGAAATATGTAGTCCAGTTTTTAGAAAGTAATTATTTTTTTACGATCCGAACACAATTCAGGATAAAGTTTTTAATAAAGTAATAAAAGAATATAAAAGTCATTCTGAGTGGGATATTGAGAAAATTGCTAAAGCTTCTGTGGCCGCCGGAATATTTGCCGAATGGATAGAAGGCATTATTGAGTAATAAAAATTATTAAAGATTATATAAATTATTAATGATTAAAATTTACTATAATTTTATTAAATTTATAATAATTTTTATTTTATATATATCCTTTTATTTAGATTTAAAGAAACAAAAGATAATAATTTACCTTTGTTTGAAAAAATGAATGATTTGAAAATGGAGGAAAATTAATTAGTTGAAGAATTTGAAGAATTAGATGACTTATTATTTAAATCTAGAGAATTAGAAGAAGAAGAATATGCTTTAGAGTTATAAATCAAGGAGTTGGAAGAAAATCAAAAAGATTATAAATTAAAGGCAACAGAAAATCTTGACCAAATAGAAGAGAAAGAAGAAGAAATAAATAATATAAATACTAATGTAATACTATAATATATATTTATTTTTATACCTTAATATAATTATTCATTTATAAAATTGATTTTTAAAATAGGATTTAACATTAGAGGAAATTGAAGACGATGATTTAGAATCAGAAATTGATTCCAATATTGATATTGATGATTTAAAACTATTAGATGTATGAGAATGTAGAAATCAATTAATAAAATAATTTATTATAAATTTTTATTTAAAAGTTAAAATATAAATATAGTAAGCAATTTTCCGTCATTATATTGTTTGATTAAATGAGATTACATAAATTAATTTTATTTAATAATAATTTTTTATTTCATTTATAAAAATACTTTTATTGATAAAAATATTATTTTAAAATAGTCAAAGAATTATTTAATTTATATATTTATATACATTGATATAAGATCATAAATTAAAATAAAATAAAATAAATTAGAATTGTACTTTAATAACAAAAATTAAATAAAGTTTATATGTTTTTTTCATTCTTTAACTTAATCTTTCTGGCCCTCATTATTTTCTTAATTAGTACTATTTTCTTTTTATTCTTATATTTTTTATTAATCTTATTCTTAATTTTTATGTTTATTTATTGTATCTTCTATAAGATTATTTTATTCAGTTCCATTTTGATCATTAGCAGCTTTTAAATTTTCATTTTACTATTTATTTTCTGCAGTATCATTTTAAATACTGTTGCTATCATTTTATTAGCTCTTTAAGTCATTTTATTAGCATATATTATCCTTTTTATTGTCATTTTCGTCGTTTTTATTACTACTACTTTCTGTTTCATTTTACTTTTGAGCAGATTACTAATTAGAAGATGTTTAGTTTGATCTAAATGTAATTTTTGACTCATAGTAGTTTATAATTAAATCTTTATCAAATTTTTTTATATGATGGTTTGTAAAAGTACTGTTTTTAGGAACAAATGTTTAAGTTTTATCATACTTCCATTATATAACCATATTAATATCATCATATTATTTCACAGCTCTAATGATTTTTAATGGTACATCCTTAAATATTAAATTTAGATGATTAATATTGTTATAATTAACATATACAAATTTAATTTTATTTACCCCAAGCTCAAATTTACCCTCTCTAATTTCTTATAAATTTTATATTTCCTGTGTCTTACTAATTCTTTTCACTTCATCTATATAAAAATAAATCAATTTAAAAAATAATTTTAAAATTAAAAGATAAAATATGAATGTAAAATGTAATTTTTATTTGAATAAATATTTAGATTGTATTTTACCAACTAGGAAATCTTTCTCCTAACTATAAACTTATTCTTTATTTATATTTTATGCGAAATTTTATATTTTGTCTTTAACAACATTGCTTTCATATTATTATGAACTTTATTCTTCTTAATCTTCTGATTATTCATCATATAATTTTTTATTTTTTATATTTTATTTGTTGATAAGTTTTTCATTTTTCTAATTTTTTTTCGCACTGCTATTTAATTTTTTATTAAGTTAATACTACTTTAGCAAATCACCACAACCAGCAATTAAATTTCCTTCAGGTTCCCCTTAAATATAAATATTAAATAAAATTATAAAAAATTATGTCATTATTTATTCTCATGTTCAATATTTAAATCCTTTCTTATATTTTCCAATAAAATATGTTATATTTTATTATTTGTTATAAATAAATAAAACTGAAAATAAACTATATTTTCAAAAATCCTATAGCTTATAATATTATTTAAAAAAATTTATCATGTATATAAATTTTTTTTAAAATTACAGGTATTTTCACTTTCAGGATATCCTTCCCATTTAACTAAAAAATACTTTTTTTTTTTTATTATTTTATCTTAAATAATAGATTCAACTACATACTCTTCGGGTTCTTATTAAGAATTATTCTTTTATGATTATTTTTTTCTTCCCATTTTTAAAATATAAGATTTTAATTGATATTTCTTAATATTTGTTTTAGTACTTTATATAATAAGTTTGTTTTTATAGTAGATTTTTAATATTTGGATTTAATTAGAAAATTAATAAGTATTAATACTACAAATAAGGTCAATTATTTAAGTATTCTAAATTATTAATAAACGCGGATATAACAAATAATAAAATTTTAAAATTATAATAAAATTATATTTTTTTAAAAATTAATTATTATATCTTCTTTATAATAATTTAGTTAGTTTTAAATGTTATTATTCCTAAAACAAAATTATAATTTTTTTATTGTATTAAGTAATTATATTATAGGCTATCTATAATTCATAATAATAAATTTATTTACTGTAAAATTCAAATTAAAAAAATTAACAATACATTTAAACTAATATATAATAAAATACTTAATAAATTATAAAGGTGATTAGTATACTATTTTAAATTTTATACAATAACATTTATATTTTATCATCCAACAATATGCCTAAAGTATCCCTAATCTACCATTATTTCATTTTTCACTTATTTAGCACATGATTCAAAATCTTTTAATAAACTTTTACATAATTTATAGTTATAAGTGGAATCTTACAATTCAAAACTCATGCAATTCTAGAATAAATTTTAATTTATTTTTTTAATATTGTATTAATATAAAAAAAATATAATTTTATATGAAAAATTTATTATATATTTTAAAATCACCTTATCAAATTTATAATTTAATGATTATTACTATTTTTTTAAGATAGCTTTAATAAAATTTATGTAATTTATAATTTTAAAAATTTCAAATCTTATAATTATATTGAAATAAAAGTATATGATATCTTTTACTTATACTTAAGGATATTTTTGAAGACATATTTATTCTGCTTGTTCATAAATATTGGATCTTTTCATACCTCCAATACCGCCGTCACTCATTTTATTATATGATTTTTATTTATTTTAATAAAAGTAAATTATTTTGAAATTATTATTATATAATGTTCTATAAAATTAAATTTTTTAATTCCTAATTTTAATCTAACTATTATTTTAGAAATAATAATAGAATTATTTAATTATTAAGTTTAATTAATTGAGGTAAATTTCAAAAAAGTGTAATTATAAAGATATATCAATTTCAAATATAAGTGTTTAAAATCATTAAATTTAAAACTTATATAGCATTTTTTTAAAATAGCATTAATTAAAATATTTAAATTGTTTCTCATTTCTTTATTCATTTCGTTATAAGATTTTTTATATATTTTAAAATTTATAAAATGTAATTTCTAAATTTTTATAATAAAATTGATAATAAATTTTAGTCAATCTTTATTTCTATAACATTTAAAAAGTTATATCTTCTGCGACGGTATTAATTCTACTTATGCTTAAATATTATTTAATATTTTAGATATTTTTAATTTGTCATTATTTTTAATTTTTCAAATATTATCAATAAACTAAATTTTTCTATCAGATATTAAATCCTAAACTTTATTTAATAATTTTAACTGCTTATTCGTCATTTCTCCAATCATATTTTTAATTAATATCTCTAATAGCCCCTTGATGAATAGCTAAACCAGTGCTATATTTGAATTTAGCGATATAATAAGGGGTTCCGAAGGCTATAAAAGGCAAAGCCAATCTAAGTCCCCATTATTTTCCTGGAACGGATCTTAAAGTATAAAGAATAGCAAGACTGGTACCCCAACCGTAGAACAAATATTTACTTTTATTTTTATCGACAGAAATTTTGCTGTGAATTTCGGAAATTTTTAATTTATCAGCTTCTTCAATTTTCCCGTAAGTGGGAGAATTGGCCAAAATAATTAAGGGGGACAATTCGTCTTTTTACTCAATAAATGCTCTGTTTACCAAATTTTTGTATTGGGTTCTTATGTCCCAGTTTATTTCTTTGTTTGTGGGGAATGCGAACATTTTTTTTTCTTCTCACAATCTTGTTAGAATTATATAGGATAATGATTTTATTAATTAAATACTAATTATTTACTAATTAATTTATTATATATACCCTTCATATTGAAAATTTTGCATAAAAATAATATTATTACAAAGAAAAAACAAGAATAAAATACATTTTAAATAATTAAAACGCACAAAATCTTTAGAATTTAAAATTATAAAATATTAAATAATAAGAAATGCGCATATCCTTAAAGATTTTTATTTTTTATTTTATCTTATAACCCTATGAATGAATTTTTAATTATAAACATTTTTATAAAATTCTATTTATTTAACAAAACTAATTAAATAAACTGCCAGGTTATTAATAATAAAAAATAATTAATTATTGTGAGCAGAATTTATTAACAATATAAGAGTTTTTTAATTTACAAACACTCGATCAATATTATTTAATATTCAAAATCAAAATAAATTATATTTAATATAGAAACATCTACTAATTAAATTAAAAATAAAAATAATATTATAATTTACAAAAAAAAAATTATTTCTACTCATTCCTTTTATATAACCCATACCTTTTGAAAATGAAATAAATGTCAACTGCGACTAAATTTACGCCTAATGAAAAATAGAGCAGAATTGAAAATACTCTAAAAAAATAAGGTCAATAATATAATCCTTAAGAATTTTCAGCCCATACTTAATAACAAACTGTAGGTCATACTCCTGATAATAGAAATAATACCATGTTTCATTCTTAATATACTAATCATTCAAACTATTAACCTTAATAGCATTAATAATTTTCTTAGTAATAATAGTAAAATTTGTCATATAATTATCAATAACCTTAAGGAAACCAATAATATGTTAATGAATCATTTTTCGAGTAAAATTAATAAAACTTAAGGTAAAAAAACGTTAATTTTAAAATATTATATAATATGAAAATATAAATGTATTAATGAAATTTTTATTTTTTTAGAATGTAATATGAAAGAAGAATTGAAGATGCATTAAATAATTTATATTAAAGAATTGCTAATGATCATTTATTAGACACCATGAAATAAGATTCTGCCTCTTAAGAATATATAGCTTTGAGGGTGAAAGAAATTATAAATGAAAATTTAAACCATGAAAAAGAAATTCATATAAATAATTTATGTAAAATTTATATTTATTATTTTTTAAATATCGATATAAATATATTGATAAATATATGTTTATTAATAGCTTCGTAAATCGAATACTTAAAGGAATAAATAAATAACTTGGAAGCTTCTGCATTATATGATAAAACAGAATACTAAAAAGATATTGAACATCTTTAAAATCTTATTTAGGATAGAGAAGAAGTAATAAAAAAGTTAATACTTAATTAATATTAAACGTATAGAATTTATCTTTCTTTTATTTTTTTTAGGAAATATAGAAAAATAAAAAATTATCTTGTTTAGAAGAAGAGGAAATTTAACATTTAGGCTAAAAATATAAAGAGCAAAATAAAAACTTAGAAAAAAGACTTTTAAATAAAGAAAATGAGTTATTGGAGGTATAAAGGGAGAATTTAAACGAAATAAAACACTTAAAAAATATCAACAAGGACCAAATAATTGTTTTATAAAAAAAAGAAGAAGAAATAGCCCATTCTAAAAAACAGTTATTACAAAAATTAAACCATATCGAATAAGTAACTTTTTTTTTAATAAATTAAGTTTTTAATATAACAACATTTCCTATTAGCTTTAAAGTTAAATGAACAAATTGGAGCTCGAAAAAAAAACTTTACTTATTGAAAACTAAAATGTTTCTAATAAGCTTCAGGCTTAATCTTAGGGGTAAGTAGAAATTTAGGATTTGAATTAAGAATTAAGAAAAACAATTGAACAAAAATAATTTTAGGCAGAATAATTAGAAAGCAGAATAAATTTCTTAGAAGAAGAAAAATAAAATTTGGTCGAAAAAATAGAATACATTAAAGGAGAAACCGATTAAAAATTAGAAAACCAGCAAATTAAGTATATAATATCTAGTTTATTATATTTTTGCATATTATTTTATATTTATTTTTGATAAATTATCAGGTTTAGAGAGGCTAATGAATAGTTAATGCATAAGTCGAAAGAAAAAATTTAAAAGATTAAAAATAAAAATTAAGAAATTAAAGAAAAGATGAAAGAAATGGAAGAATCATTTAAATAAGATAGAAAAAACTGGATTGAATAAAAGGTGAATACTATTCCCATTAATTTTAAAATTGACATTTAACTTTTTTTAATTTTTATAGGATAGGTTAAAATAAGAAATAAATTAGCTTGAAAAATCAATTGAGGAAATAAAAAGCTAGCATTTTAATGAATTAGAAGAGTAGTTGTAGAATTTTAACCAAAAATTGGAGTAAAACTAACAAAATCATGAAAATTACGTAAAATTAATTATTAATGCTAAATTATAACTTAATATAAATAAATTATACTTTTAGATAAATGAACTTTAATAAAACCACCAGGAACAATTTAATTTAATGTAATTGAAATAAGATGAAGAGAAATAACAATTAGAAAATAAAATTAATGAGTTATAATAGCAACTTATTTTAAAGGATTAGAGCATGTAAAATTTAATATATAAATTTTGATTATTTATTTTATTAAAAAAATTTACAAATTTAGTTTAGAATCCGCCTAAATTTAGGGGAAATTAAAAGGTAAAATAGAAGAATTAGAGAAAGAAAAAAAAGAAGTTGAAAATGATTACTCTAATTTAATAAAAAGTAAAGATGAGCTCATTGAAGAATTAAGAAGAAGAGTTTAAATTTCTGAATCTGAATTATAAAAAACTCAAGAGGAAAATTATTAATAAAAATAGTTATTAGACTAAAACTAAAAAGTAATTGAAGAATAGGAAAATACATTATAAGAACAAGATGAAGAATTATAAAATTTAAGAGTAATTAAAATTTATACATTTCACTAAATGTATATATATATAAATTTATGTATATATTTTTTTAATATGTTATATTTTATTAGCAAATTAAAGAAGAAAATAAAGGAGAAAGTTCTTAATTGAACAAATAAATATGGAGTTTAGAAAATGAAGTTAAATAATTTTAAGAGAAATTATAAAATTCTGAAGTATTAGTTTAAGAATTAAGAAGCGATAGACAATTTTAAGAAGTGAAAAAATTACTTTTTATTAATTTTATTTTCCAATACTAATTTTTATTTAAAATTTTAAGGAGGGAAAAAAATAAATGTTAAACGATATTAAATAACTCGAAGAAAATATGAATAATTAATTAAAATAAACTGAAGAAATAGAAATTAATTTGCAAGAGAAATAAAATGAAATTGCTTCTCTGTAATAGGAAATTATGTAGTTAAATAATGACAAGTATGAAATGAAAAATGATATTTAATAATAATAAGAAATTATTTAAAATAAAGAATAAGAAATTGCGAAACAAAATTAAACAATTATTGAAAAATATCAGGTATATTCAATTACATAAATGAAATTTAATTCTTAAAAATTATTTAAAAATATCGGTAAACAAATATTATTTTATATATAAGGTTTTTGAAAAAGAAAAAGCCAAAAAAGAAGAAGCGTACGAATAATTGAATATTGTTGAGAAAAAATTATATACCTTATAAGATGAAATTGCTATTTTAAATAGTTACTTATAAAATTCTAGGTTAGAAAGCAAATAACTTGAGAAATTATCATAAGATAGATTAATACTTGCTGAATAATATAAAACTCAGTTAGAATAACAAGAAATTTCTTTTAAAAAATCGGTAATAATATTTGATATGAAAAAAATTATAAAATATTATAATGTTAGTATAAAATTATATTTTTATTTTTTATTTAAAAGTTAAGAATATAAAGTGATATGTAAAATAAATAAAACCTTCATAAAAAAAGAGTTTTATCACACATATAAAAATTACTAAAAGCCTTATATGATGAAAAAAACTTTTTAAAATAATTCGTAAGGTCTAATAATGATTAGATTTAAGTATTTTTGAAAGACTCTTTTAAAGTAATTATAAAATATTTTCATAATATATATCTTTTGTATTTATTAACATAACTTATTTTTTTAATATATAAATTTTAAATAGGAAATTGTTAGATTTTTCCAATAATTATATTCCTAAGTGCTTTAATTAACAGATTTAGAAAAATAAAAACTTTAATTGTAATTAGAAAATAAATTGGATTTAATAAAACAGAAATTTGATGAAGAAGAACAAATAATAATGAATAAAATGTCTCAATAATTATTGTAGTAAAAATAAGAAAGTAATATGTAAGTAGAAAGTTTATAAAAAAAAATAATCTCGAGTGAATAAGAAAAATAAGATTATTAGATTTTAATCTAATAGCAAAAAGAGCTAGAAAAAGAAAGAGAAAGATAAACTTAAAATTTGCTTTTAGAAATGAAGCAAACAAAATAAATAGAAATAGGTAAAATTAAATTTAAAATTTTAAATATAAGTATGTTAACAAATTAAGATAAAAAAAAATATATAAAAGAAAACATGAAAAGGGAAATTGAATAAGAAAGATAAAAAGGAAACTAAGATAAAATGAAATATAAGTAGAAATTGGAGTAAAATGAGATTAAAAATAGGTCAAATAAGGAGAAGTTAATACAATAATATGAATAAGATATCCATGAATTAAATATTAAATTATAAAATTAGCAGAAACAAGAAAGAGCTTATTTATAAACAACAAAATAGGCTATTGACCACGCTTATGATTTAGAAGATAAGTATAACAGAGCAGAAATTTAAAAGAATCAACTTAAAAGATCTTTTGATGAATAGTTAAATAACTTTGAAAGTTTAGTTTAAACTTAAAAAGAAAGAAACATAATTAACTCTATGTAATTAAGAACTTAAGAACTAAATGATTTGGCCTCAAGATCTACTTCTTTACCTTTTAATTATTCTAACATAGAATAATTGTAAAATAAAAACTTATTCAATTTATCTTATAATTAAATTTTATATCCAAAATTATATTTTGTTAATAGAATCACTTATTTTTTTTATATTTTATTCTAGAAAATCTGAATTAAATTAATAAAAAAGAAGACTTGAAGATAATAAAAATTAATTGTTAAGATCTACATCTCCAAATCAAAATCAGTACTTGAATAAATCTAGATTGACATACAGCAATAATAGTAGATTAAATTAAACTTAAAGATTGGAAGTTTCTCCCAGTTTCAAATAGACTAGTCCTTTTTAACCATACAAATGATAATTTGTAGAATATTAATAAACCTATTTTTATTTATAGTTTCTTAATTTAAATTATTTTTATTATATGTTAATAATATTTATAACTTAGATATAAAGTATAATAAAAATCAATTTTTATAAACAAAATTATTTAATATATTTTTATATTTCATTCTTTTTAAGTCATTTCACTATTTTAATGAGATTTTTAAAATCCATTTAAATGAGATTTTGAAAAACTAATAAAATCATAGTCTCTTCCCCTTTAATCATTTTTCTAAATATTTTCAGCCCTTTTTACACTATATTTTCCTTCTATTGGCCCTCCAAATAGCCTGATAAAAATAAATAAATAAATTTTATATATATATATTTATATATACTTTGCATGAATTGTAAAATTACGTTTAAAACAATATAATCGCTAGATTTTATTTTAAATTTATATTTTAATTACCTAGTTTATGATTCATTCCATTATTTATATTATTTTGATGTTTATACTCTTGTTTTCTGGTTCCACAAAGGGTTAATTTTTATGTTATCTAGGTTACTTGGTTGCGAAATTCTGGATTTTGAGTTAAAAAATTCAATAGTCGAATTAACTTTATTTTAATTTTCTAAATCTTTCGAGTGTCTAAAAAAATATACAATAACAAATTCAACTTAATTTAAATTTTAAAAATTAAAAAATAAACCATTTTTTACCGTTTTTATATTTGTTGTGATTTTATTTATCTATCCTTAATCCTTTATAATTCAGAAGTATAAATTTTTGTATTTTCGTTATAAGGATTATCTACATTTATCACTCCACTTCTAAATTCAGAATTTATGAGTCTATTTCTGGATTATATAAATAATTTAACATTATATTATTATAATTTAAATTTATTTAGTTTTATTTTTTTTTAATATATTGATATACTATTTCGTTAAATTTTATCTATCATTTTTCCATGCTCTGAATTTTAATTGTTCAGTTCGGACATTTCTCATTTCTTTTAACTGTTCTGATGGGGTTGTTAATCTCGTATTTGTTTAACTAAATTCCAATTTTTCTAAGTTAAATTCTTTTGGTTTTTCTAAAAATCTTTAATTATAAAATGTTTGAGCTTTTTCATTATCGACTTCTCTTCCACAAACAATAAAATTATGATCAGAATAATTGTTTTTGTAATCAGTTTTCTAAATAAATTTTTTAGTATTTTAATTAACACAAAAATATATTGCATTAAATAAAATTTTTAATAATTTTCTAAAATAGAGTACCTTAAAATAATCTTCTCCAAATCTTTATTAGGTGTTATAAAATAAAGTTTTTTAGCTTGAATTTAACGATCCTCTTGATAAAAAAGTTGTTGTTGTTCCTGGTCTATTTTTTTCGTTTTCTGAATTTAATTTTAATTACTTATTTTTTAAAAAAGAAGCTTGGGTTGTTTAGTTTCCTAAAAGTACAGGTTGACTAAATTTATTGTCTTTCAAAAATTTATCCTGAATATATTTATAATTGTTATATAAAAATTTAAATAGAAAATATTAATAATTATTTTAAATTTATGAAACATTCTTATTAATTATATAATTACCATATGTCTAACATCCCATGTATCAGAGTGAAATTTAACATTAGGTTAATTCTAAAAATATTTTATTTGATTTTAGTCATGTAGATATATTTACTATATATTATTTGTAAATAATTAATTTTTAATTTAATTTATTTTATTTTATACATTTTCCATTTTTTTTGTTATTGCTTTTGCAGGATTAATAAAATTGTCGAATTACTGAATACTTAATCTGTTTATTGATCCATTGGAAAGTTATTTTTAAGAACTTTGTAAATGTTTAAATGATTTAGCTAAATTTTTAGTTTAGTTGCTCAGAGAATTACTAAAATCTCTAAAGTTATTTTTAACTGTTTCTCTTGGTTTTTAATTTTAAACTCCTATCATTTTATTAATATTTATTGATATTTTTTATAAATAAATTATTTTATTGTTTTACTATTCTAGTAATTAATATAAAATCAAACTAAATTAAGTTTTATTTATTATTATTTTTATTTTTAATATTCATCTGTATTGATTTTTAAAAAAGAAAATATAGAATCGTTTAAATTTTATATCCGTATTATATAGTATAAAAATTATATAATATATGATATTAAATTTAAAATTAAAAATATTAAATATTTATGAACACAATTATAGTTTAAATTAGTTTAAAATTTTATTATAGATTTTCATAATCATAATTCTGATTTAGTTTCTTTCAAAATTTTATCAATTCTTTATTATAAGTTATCTAATTTATCAAAATTACTGTAACCCTTTTATAAAATTTCTCTATATCTACCTAATGCAATAAGAGGGAAAGAATTAGCATAAGCAGGGTATTATAAATAAACCATTCCTCTGTGACCAGATCCAACAACAGTTTTATCAAACCAAAATCCTTTAATTAATAAAATAATTTAAATAAAACTTAGGTTAATAATTTAAATTTAAATTTAAATTAAATTATAATACATTAATATATAATTTTTTACCTTCATTTGTCTCCCAGAAGTTATTTAAAAGGTATTCAATTCCTCTTTCAATATTTTCTTTGACATCATAGTGTTCATGAACAGCAATTAATCCCATTAATCCCCAGGCAGTTTATGTAGGAGTGGATTTTCCTCTTCCATTCCATTTTACGGGGTCGTTATAAGATAAGTGATTTTCTCCAAATCCTCCATCTGCGTTTTATCTTGCTACTAACCAGGCTACGTTTCTGGCTATAATGTCGTTTTTCATGTTATAACCCACTTTTCTTAAACCTTATAAAACAGTTCCAGAGGAATAAATGTAGTTGATTCCCCATCTTCCTTGCCAGGCAATGTAACCATTTTCGAAATTGGTGTAACTTTTTTCTAAAAATTAAATTCCTTTTTAAATATAAGGGTTAGATTTATCAATTCCATTGGCAGCGTAAGCTTCGAACATGTGTCCGGTAATGTCAGGACAGGAAGGATCGAAAATTTCGGCGGATTTTTCTAAATCTAAAACTTTCATTCCCAATTTAAAGTACCAATTTCCTTAAAATTCGTGGTCGAAAGCAGGGAGTCCTCCGTCATTATTTTAAGCCCATTGCATAAATTCTTTGGATTTTTCGAGATTTTTTTAGTATCTAGCTTTATTTTCGGGTTTTTTTAGGAGTCCGATATTTTAGATATAAACTGAAGTGTCATCGGTATCAGGTGCGTATTCGAAATCCCATCCATAAGCGATTCCTCCGTTTTCTTACCAAGCATCAGTAGTTAATTTATCCAAACTGTCAATTAATTTATCTTCGTCTTCTCCAGCTTCAAGCAAAGCCCATTAAACCAATAAAGTGTCCCACCATCTTCCGTCGTCCAATTGTCCGGTATAAGGACTGATTTCGTTAAAAATGTTCATTTAAATGAATTTGAAACCTTCTTCAATCATTTCTTTTAAAGTGGGGACGAATTTGTGGTTGGGCCAGTTTTCGATGAAATGTTTGAAACAGAATAAATTTAATTGAGTGGAAACAGTGTAGGTTCCGATAGATCCTTTGGGTCTTCTTAAAGAAATCATTTCTTCTACTAGTTTAACAACGCTTTCTTCAGGCTCAGCTCCGGTTTCTCTTTAAGATAAATTTAATTTTCCGTCTTTAGGGGGGTTGCTCTGGATAAATATAAAATTTAAAACAAATTATTTTACTATTATTTATTGATAAAGTGTATATTTATTTTTACATAAATTTCGAAGAGAGAAGGACCTTATTAGTTGAAAATTCTGAAATATCTTAAGTATCCAAAAGCAGTAATGTGAGGATAAACCCATTAAGCTACTATATTTCTAGAATAGGCGAAGTAGGCTAAAGGATGATCTTTGTCAAATATCAATAAAGGAATGTAATAACTGTCAGCCCAGTCATATTATCCGTACAAGGCCATTTTATATCTAGTCATTTATTACGCATTTTCAATTCCTCCGTTTTATAAAATGAAATTTCTGGCTTTAACCATGTGAGGGGCATTAATGTCGTCGCCAACCATTTTCAAGAACCAATAGTGCATAATAGTGGCGTCAATACTTTCTATAAGAATAATACCGAAAAAATTAATTAAGATAAAAATTTTAAAGAATTAGTTTTTTAGTTAAATTTACCATTTCCTTCATTTTCACTAGGTACTTACTACCAAGCTCCATTGGGTAATTATTCGTTTAATACGTTAGTTTTGTGTCTTTAAACATCAAATCCAGTTTTTTCTAAGCTCCATCCCATGGCCTAAGATTCCATATAATAACAACTTAAAAACATAGTTCCTAAGAAAGTGGGGTAGTTCCAGTGATTATCTTTGTATCTGCTCCATATATTTTACTTAGCTTTTTCAATAGTGGCATCGATAATATTTTATTGAGCGTATATATTATGAGCAGAAAGAGCTAAAATGAGTATCAAAACTGCTAGTAACTTCATATGCTTTTTTATTTATTTTTTTGTTTTGTTTTTTATTAAATTTATTTTATTTGTTATTATTTTGAAATAAATATTTTTGATTTTATATTCGGAAAATTTAAAAGAAAGTAAATATAGGGCATTCTGTGTAAGGAAGTATTATTAATGGTATATAATTAATTTAATAATATTATTAAATTCATAATTAAACCATATGATACAAATAAAATTAATAACAATGACTTAATTAATATTAATAATATTTAATAAATAGCAGATCATATAGATAATTACAAACGATATATTATTAATAATATTATTAATTAGTTTTTGGTATTACGCTGTATAATAGAATTTATACCTAATAATATAATAAATTTAAATTAATTTAATTTTGGTAATGTATTTTATTTTACATATTTATTATATTTAAATTAATTTAAGATTAAATACAAAGATCTTTTATTCACTCATTTCGATTTCAAAAATCAAAAATAATTCAATAAAATACATAAATTTATAAAAGTATAATATGACATTACATATCAAATATAAATAATTTAAATTAATAGTATAAATTACTGAAATTTTAAATGACGCAAATATTAATAATATTATTAAATGCAATATATATTATATAATATTATTAGGTCTTTATATTTTTTTTATAGCCTTGTCATATTATAATGTTTTCTTCTGATTTATTTTAAAATGTTTTTTATCCAAATTTAATAGAAAATCTTTACTAAGTTATTTATTTTTTAATCTACCTGTAGTTAGCATTAATTTACTTATATTTTTGCTCATTTTTACTTTGAAATTCATTATACTTTTCTATGGTATTACTAAAATTGTTCCATGGAAAATAAGTGTTAAATTCAAATAATATATCCTCAACAAACTTTTATTAATTTTATTAATTTATTTACTTTATAATTTCTTCATGTTCTTTGTATTTTGTATGGTTATGTTGTACATTTTTTCCCACATTATTAGCATCATTTTTCTAATAATTATCATTTATATAATGTTACGCACTTATTTAACGATTTTCATTAAAAACCTTTTATTCTATATTATTTTGTTAGTTTTATCTTATAAAACTTTAAAGATAATTCTATATACTTTGATAGTTCCAAAAAGAGTTTACATTAATTTAATTTTGCAAAAATAATATTTTAGTATCTATTTCCTCTTGATTAGTTTTTTCTTAATTAAAAATTTATTATAATGATTAAATTTATTCTTAATAGATTCCATACTTTTCCTTCAATAAATTTTATTCGCTTTTTATTTTATCTATATATAGATTTTTTTTATCAATATATTTGAGTTTATTTTGTTAGAGATGTCTTTGATTTTACATTTAGCATCCATTATTAAATATTAAAGTTCTATTTTAATCTTCGCTTGTGTTATTTTAAAATATTCCTTGTAATACACTTTTTCTTCTAAATTTTGGATTCACCTTATCATTATGTATACCTGAGGTAAATTCGCTAATTTAAATTTTACCTTATTAACTTTGATCCTCTATTAACTGAGTGGATTCGGGTTTTTCAGATATTATGGATTATTTTTTGTTAAAACTTCTTTTAAATAAATTCTTAATTTGAGTTTCATTAGAATGGTATTAATTTTATTAATTTTGATTTTAGATATGAAAATCCTAATGGTCCTCTATCTATGATAATTATGAATCCGATTCTGATGTCCATTAATCATCCCCTAAAGTAGAAATATTGTAAGATATAGTATAATTGTTAATTTCTTCAAATTTTTCATCTAAAAAATCCTCATAATTCCCTTATATTTCATTTAGTGTTGACCTTGTATTGCTCTTATATTTTAAATATCTATCATATTTTTATCTGTTCAAAACTGGAACATATTCATTTAATTATTTAAATAATTTTCCTTTATTGGGTTTATACACTATGTAGGGACAATTTTTCATTATATGCAGTGGATTATTGCAGCAAAAACAAGAATTCCATATATCTGTATAATTTTATTGTAATAGTTAGTCTTTAATATGATAAAATTTGTTTATCTCATCTTTATTTAGCTTTTATAGTTCCTAATGTATTATACAAATTTAAAAAAAACAAATTAAAATTTAAAACTAATTTAAAACCGTATTTAATATAATATTTGATTTTATAATTTATACTTTTAAAAAATCCTGTCTAGATATTTTTAATAGGCTGGTAAATGATTTGGTTCTTACATTGTATGTTCTGGTATTTCCGGTAAAAAACTCAATTGCGCCAAAACATTACCCTTTTTTTAAGGTTCTCATTACATTTTAATTTTGGTTAATTTCTCTATTTTATTCTGTATTTCCAGAAATAAATATTTCAACCTCCCCTTAATTAATAAAGTATATATTATCATCAATTTCTTCATTTTAAAATACTATCTGATCAGGAGCTATGTTCATTTTTTTAATGATTTTTATCAATTTATTATTCATCTTTATTATAAATTATAATTATAAAGCAAAATTAATATAAAATAATTTGAGTTTTTATTTTTTACCTAGTCAGAGAAATTATATTTAAATATAGGAGATTAATATAAAATTATATTGTAGTTTTCAATTAAAAGTTATTTTTTTAATGGTTCAGATAAAATATCCAGCATTTTTTCCTCAATTTCCTGTTCATCGTCCATAGATTATTAGTAATAAAATTCAAGGTATTCTTAACACGCATACCTTAGTCTATTAGAAATATTTTTGGAAAGCATATATTTGTTGGCTTGAAACAAAATTAAATCCTTTTTTGCCGTGATTTTATTCATTTAGTTTAAAACCTCACCCACTCTATTAATCATATATGCAAATATTCCACATTAAACTATCATAAAAAATACAGACATCATTTATTCAAATGAATTTACCGGGTAAATTTCTCCATATCCAACTGTAACCATAGTTTCTGTGGAAAAATATAGTGCAGTTATATATGTATTGAAATCAAATATGTATTAGTCAGTAAAAATAGTTATCCAGCTAAAATAATATTTAAAAATGGTAAGTTTTTTAAAATTTAGCTATAGTATAATTTAAAAACTTACTTTTCCATGCCATAATTTTTTTCAATTTACACTACGTATATCCAAGAACACGCAAAAATGTGGCAACATTACAAGATAATATAAATCAATTCTAATAATTCAATAATATGTTTTATATATTACGATTTTATTCTCTATATATGTTTAGATCTTAAATGATTAAACTCCCATATTTTTACAAAAACAAATAATAAAATATAATCTAATTTTTAAAAATTAATTCTACATGTTATCATTAAATAAATAGAAATTATTCCAAAAATAAGATCAGACTTTAATCTAAGCAAAAAATTAATTGTAACATCATATATTTTTTTTTAGTTTATATATATTAACATTATTTTATATTTTCATATATTATATCGGTTAAAAATTGAAAAATACTTTTTTTAAAAAATTTTCTACAAAACAAGATGAAATTTAAAACTTAATTAATAATTATTTTATTATTTAATTAAATATCATTTTTAATTTAATTATCAATTTCTAATTAACTTTATTGTTAAATTCTATTACAATTTAACTAATTAAGCTACTTTATTCTAGTTTGAAATTATATATTTATTTGTAATTTTTAATTAAAATTAATTTAGAAAAATATCTAAAATTTCATTCTTATTTAAATTAATCTCAACTTATAATATTTTCGTTTACATAACAATATTATAATTAAATAAGAAAATATTTTTTATATATTAATAAATATTAATCTAAAAATATTTAACAAATTTGTTAGTTATATCAGAAAATTTAAAATTATTAATTAGATTTTAATTTCTAAAATATTAATATGGTTGAAATTAGGACCAATTTTTTTTATTTATAAATATATTATAAATTATTGAGATAGTAAAGTTAAAATTAATATAATTAAGACTAAATATATAGTTTATCAAAAGAAAAACTTTAATTGATATAATTAATTTCAATTTGCATTCTAACTAATTTTTAATTTAGCTATAAATAATAAAACAAAAATTAGTCCAAAATTTCGACCTTCTTAATATTTAACTAGTTATATCAATTTTTTATTTGTTTAATTATTATCTAAGTTAAATTTAAATTTGGAAATTAATTAAAATTTAATATTAGATTTTTATATAGAAAAAAACAATTTTATTTTGAAACTTATATAATAAAAATATAAAAAAAATTTTTAACTAAATTGATAATTTATTGTTGTATTTTTAATATAAATATTATAAGAACTTACCTTTTTTAAAAATATTATTTAACAATTACTGATCTTTTTTTTGTCATGAATCCTTATTGATACAGTCCCGTATTTAATTCCACAACTATTTGTATTAAATATATAAAAAATAACCCTTTACTAAATATCGCTCTTAAATTTTGATAATCTTCATTTTAATCTAAATTTGTAGTAAATCCTAAATGATAAGGAACAATAAAAAAACATAAAATTAAAGTTAATAACCAAATCATATCGCAGAATATTCTAACTATTTAAAATTAATATTTAAATAATTGTGAATAAGTATTAATTTAAATTTATTTTAAAAATCTTAATCTTTTTATATATATTTTAATTCGTTACCTTTAGAATAAGGATTTAAAATAGGTAAGGACGACATTTTAGTATACTAAAAAAATCTGCAATTCATAAAATTAATTTATTATTTATAAATTTTGCCATGGAAATTTATTTTATCGTTAAAAAATTTAGAAATTTAAGGGTTGCTTAAATTTTTTATTCTATAAGTTTCACTTTACAATTTAATATGCTCTAAATAGTTTTTTTTTATCTTAATATAAAGACAAATCTAAGAAAAATCTTTAAACTGGTTATTATTTTTTGTGCTTGATTAAATATTAGAATTTAGAATTTTATTATTTTATATTTCTGAATTATCTTAATTAGCTATAATATTTGGCTAGTTTTAATTAATTAACTAACTTTAATTGTTTGAATACTATTTTTTTGGTGCACGCATTGGAGAAATTTTTTATTTTAAAGGGGATTATAAAAATATTAAGCTTTAATTTTGTGTACTTTGTTATTTATAAATTGATGAGTGAATGCTTGAATTATCTTTTTTAAATACAAAACTATGATCATTTCTAAGTGAAACGTTAGAATTAGTGGTTTCATTGTTAGGTATATACTTATTCGTTTAAATCATTTTTATACTTGATTAGTTTTGTTTATTTACTTAAATATTTTACAATGGCTTTTCTTTTTTAAATAATTTTTATAAAAATTAAAAAACAAAAATGATGGTATTTAAATAAAAATAAAAAATAAAGTATATTTTATTTAATTAAATATTTTACTTTATCTATTGGGCGGTGATTCTTGAACATTTAAATTATTACATGTCTCATTTTTTGGACTAAAAACTTCTTCTAAATCTTATTCTTCTATATTTTCTAGATCTAATATACCTTTTTTATTCTGCTAAATCATGCATGACTTATTCTTATCCAGAATTTAATCATTTTCCGATGATAAAGAGTAAAAGTTTATTAAATTGGAGTTTTAAATACTGTTATTTGTGTCGCTATTTTTTCTTATTCTTTATTATAAGTTTTATGTTTTCTAATCTAAATTTAAACTCATAAAATTTAATTTTTAAAAATTTTGCTTTATTTTTATTTATTTTTATTGATTTTTAAAATTTTCTAAGAATATATTTCTATTTAATATTCATATTAGATATATATTTAATATGTAAATAAAATTTAGAATCATTATCTTTTGTTTTTTTATTTGGTAATAATCAATTTAATTAATATTAAAAATTGCGTGCTATAAATTTTATTAATCTAAAGTACTAGAAATATTTTTAATAATTTTACCTAAAATTTTGAAAAATAAATTACTTTTAAAAGTATTATATGGTATAACAATATATATAAATTCTAATATTTTATAAATAGAAATAATTTTAATTTTATTATATTTTTTTAATCAAAATAAATTATTTTACTATGTTCGATTATTGAATAAAATTTTTACTTTGCCATATAATTCGTCTATATTTTGAACCCTATAATAATTGTATTTACATTATTTTATATTCATTAACATTAAAGAAAAATAAAAATTTTGAAGAACTTCTTGTTTATATAACAAATTATATAATCATTATTTTATTTTCTTATTTTTGAAATTTTAGGATAATTAACATGAAACATCATTAGTAAATACATAGCCCATAAATATTAATCATTTAATTATCCGGAATCCAACAGATTAATATTTAATATATAAAAATTATTGATTTTAATTTGTTAATTATTTAAAAAATGACAATTATTTATATATATTCAAATTAAATTAATCAAGATTAATTATAAATATATTTAAATATATAAATCAGCTAATTATGTTAGAATTATTTAAATATTTCTCTTAAATTTATTTTTATTTCTTTAAATCATCTTAATCTTAAATACTGTTCTTTCTTTGTTTAACATTATTTTAAATTTAATTTTAAGGTTAAATTTAACCACTTAATAAGGATTTATCTATAGGTGGTAATTTTTTTACTTTTTATAAATTATTTTATTAAAATTTCAAATCTGTTTTTGTTTCTATATATTCATTATGAGTTGATGTCTAATTATCATCATTATCATACTTAGAAGATTAATAGGATATATATGAAAAATTTTCATTAATTATATTATCTAAATTTTCATCTGAATAATTATTGTCATTATTCATTTCTGCCTATAATTCTTATTATAGATTACAAGTTTTATTTCTAGCAAAAGAATCATTGTATTTTTAGTACATACTTTATTAGAATAATTTATATGTACTGCTAGATATATTTTTAGAAAGATCAAGTTCTGTTTGCTTGAATGAAATATTATTGTCTTTATTCTATTACTTTGAACATGAAACTTCTATATCTTTTTCTTTATCATAAGTTATTTTTTTTAAAAATAATTTTCTAACTAGTTTCTAAAATTATCTAAATTATTTCTTTTCTTCTTCTTAAAAAAAGCTACTATTGATATCTGATTTTTGATATATTAATCTTGGTTTGCTTTTAAAAATTAAAAAATAAACTAAAATATTTAATGATTTAAAATAAATTATATTTTTAATTTTTTACTAAAATGAATAATTCTTTTATTAACCAAATTACCCTCGACTTTTTAAAATATGTTTTTTTATATAGTATTAAAACCAAAAATGTTCCTTAATCTTCCCCCAGTTTTATATAGCCAATTTATGCATATATTCTTTATTTTAATATTTTTACTTAAAATGTTAAATAAATTATAACTTTTTCATAATTTCATTTTTTTAATTTTTAATGAATTCCAATAAAATTAAAGTTCCCAATTTAAAAATATATTAAAAATTTATTAGAAAAAGTATCAGTAAACACGATAATTTAATGTAATTGATTTCAGCTTGATTTATTGCTAAACCTAAAATCAATGATACATAAGATATTTTGGTCCCTGAAATATCTAATTAATTAAATTTATCAACTTAATACGGCCTATAATGTTTCACTCCTTATTCATAGAGAAAAAGAATTATGAAGCATAAACTAATTTTAATAGTAAATTCATTGTAATAGAAGTTAAGAACAAAAGTAATCAGACTTTTTTAAAGGATCTTCGTTAATTCCCAAAAGTAAATATTATCAGAAAACTAATTTTTAAAATAAAATAAACATTTAATATAATATAATACTTAATTTTCTTATACAATAATAAAATATAATTTATTATTATTCACCTCTAAATACAGAAATCCATACTTATATTTTGTACTATACTTATTCAAATTAGATTTTAAATCTTCATTGACGAAGGTATAATAAATTTTTTTTTAACTTTTAACTTGGTTTGCCTCAATTTAAAATATATGAATTTTTCTATCACCAAATTGTCTTTGAGTTTTATCAGAATTTTTTCCAAACTAAATTGACTTTGCAGCCTTTCTTAATATTAAAAATAAAAGTGCAGGTATTATAATTCCAAGTACTAAAGTTAGAGGCATTGAAAGATAAAGAGTGAATTTTTTGAATTTATCCGAATTACATTATAATGTTGTATCTGTTATTTAATATTTTCCCTCAACAACAATTTGTTTGCAAGAAATACTCTGTATTAATATATTTATTAATGAAGGCTACAAATCTATAAATAAAAATACAAGAATTTTAATCAACAATGTTTTATAAGGTAGACTTGGATTGTATGTTTGCTATTATATATAATCTTCCGGGTTTTCATCATCTTGATGGTAAGTTATTACTTATTTTTATTTATAAAGTTTACGTCTAAATATAACAAAAAAAAGGCAGCAAAGTAAAATGTATATTCCATTCATAAAAACCAGATAAATTATTCTTAAATATTATATTGGTATATCTTTTCCTACTGTACTAGCTAAACAGTCAACGGTAAAGCCGATCATTTTTGATGAATTTCCTGAGTAATCGATAAGGCCTTGTAATTAAGAAATATCAATCAAATTTAAGGCAGAAATAATTTATAAAGAGGCACAATACTGAAGAAACTATAAAAATGTATAAAATAAATTATAACAGGTTTATTTTTGTTTATAAAATTTTACAATTATAATTGGTTTTTTACAATTTTTAGATAAAATGTAATTTAATTTGCTTAAAATTTTATTAAAAATTTTTCAGAGAATATTTTATCAATGGTTTCTTTTTTAATACCAGTTTCTACTTCTCTAATACTTTAATATGTCATCAATATAGTTAAAACTGATACAAGAATACATTGTAGAATCATGTAAAAATAAGTCCAAATAAAATCGCATTTTTGACATGTTTTACCATCAGAACTACCATATGGATCGCCCCAAATTTCTCCATAACTATCACATTTTTCGCATAAACCTCCCATATAACCTATAAAAATGTTATATTAAATTATAATTTTTTTAAAAATTAATAATTTTAATTAGAATTTTAAAGATTTTATTTATAATTAATTACCTTATGCACAGGTAAAATTAGTTGGCCCTCCAATACAGCCTTCTGGATTATTACTACATTCTTAAATTTAGTCTGTCATATTATGTGGTCTCCAATACCCACTATGAACTTCTATTATATTTCTGCCCAAACAATCTGCATTATCTATACACTCATAGCAAACTGCTTGCTATGAATCAAATGTATAAAAGCCTTGTGGACACCCGCAATATGTAATTGACACCTTTTCATTGAATAAAATTACCTATCCAGCATCATATGGGGTTAAAACTATATAATTTTTTAAAATATAAAATTATAATTTTGAGCTATTTTAAATTGTAAAGTTACTTCCTTGGCATTTAGTACAAAAAACACTTTATTAAAGCTGATTTTTTTCACAAGTTAAACAAAACTCATGGACAGCTGTGCACGGTCTACATATATCATCGTGTTTGCACACCAACCTTGATTCATACTCATTCTACGAAATTGTACCAAATAATTCTTAAGTACAGAAATCTAAATTAAAATCGTAATAATACCCAGACTCGCAAAATTTGCATATGTTATCATTTTCTTAACTAGTTACAGTACTTGTAGGGCACTTACAATACGGTGGTATTCTATTACCGACACAACCAGTACAAGCTTTTTCATCGCATTAATTACAAAACCTATTAAAAACCGTTTCACATGATTTACAAACTTCAGATTAAGTACAATAGTAATTTCCATCATTTACTAATTCCTTGCATCTATCTTAACTTGCTTAATATGAAGAATCATTATTACAACTATCACAGTTTAAAAAATTGTCCTCTTCTATAGGAACCATAGTTCTTATACATTTACAAGATGGAGCTTATCTATTATTACCATTACAATCTGTACAAATTGAAGGATTTCCTGGAATATTATCAGTACATTCAGAACAATAAGGATTTATATCAAGACATGATCTGCATGTCTAATTTTTGTATTCAGTGCAGTTGAATTCATGTTTATTTGAATAACACTGATCATTTGTAAAATCATAAAAGTAGTTATTTCCCTCTTAAGTACAATTATAACACGAATCTCCTACGTCTAGAAGACCCAAAGGACAACTACAATTAGGTGGAATCGCTTAAGGATTTTTACATTCGTAACAATAAGATTTACTAGATCCCAAGATATCATATGAACACTTTTCACAAAAAGAAGGACACTACTAGCATTATTTATAATAAAAATTATAATACTCATTTTCTTCGCATTCACATATATTATCAGTTTAATTAAGGCAATTAATACAAATCTTTTAACTTATTATAAATTATTTTCGTTTTATTAATTATTATTATAATTTAATTAATAATATTTAAATAATTAATTAATATTAAAATTAATTCACTTTAAATTAAATACAATAATTATTAATTAGAATAATTAGAATGTTAGAATTTATAAAAAATAAATAATTCAATAAACATAATTAATTAATATATAATATTCATATAAATTACTAATAATCAGATCCATATTAATATGTTGGAATCCCGCCATCATTAATCATTTTTACTTCATATAAATAAAGGTAGTTTGTACAATTTTGAGTGTTATTAATATTATGGTGATAACTTCGTACTTAAACACATTCTATCTAAGTGTTATTAACATCCAATTAATCACGTTCATAGTATAAAAAATTTTTCATTTCATCGGAATCACACAATTCTAATCGTCTATTTTGATTTTTAGAATTAAAATACTGCATAACAAGGTAACATTGATAATATTGCTATTTTAACTAAGTATCGTTAATATTTTAATTCTTTATATAATACGAATCATTTGTTTAAAACATGTAGGGAATTACTTGGAAATTTATGCAAAATTCATTATCTAAACATTGCTATTAACATTCTTTATATAACTTAGGCTATTTTAATAAAATTGTAATATTTTAATTTTCATTATAGTAATCATTTTTATTATACGTAGTGAAGTTTGTATATGATAATTATGTATTTTGGCTTATTATTTTTTCAAAATATTGCGTTATTATGAAAAAAAATAAAAAGCTAATATGATTTTTCATGGAAATTTAGAATTTTTTTTTTTAAATTTAGTAAATAATAAAAGTTTTTATTTGTTGTTTTTTTTTTTTATTTCTAAGTTTGTTTAATTTTTTTTTTTTTTTTTGATAATTTAATAGATAAAATAATAATAGTTTTAAATGAGTTTAATTACATTAGACTTTCTACTATTAATAAGGAAATATATATTATTAAATGACAATATTTACAAATTTACACTTAAAATAATAAAAAAGAATTTCTCATTAAAATATTTAGATTAATTAATAGTATCCAAAAGCAAAAAATTTGGCTTGATGATAAATTTAATTAAACTATTGAAAAGTTTATATTATATTAGAAAATTTATCACTTTTAATTAATTTTTTTATCTAATCATAAGAACACATTTTATTTTAAAATCCTAAGCTAATTTTATAATTTTAATCAAAAATAGTAATGTACACATAAATTAATATAATAACATAATTTTTTTATATTAATAATAAATATTTATAAAAATTATAGTTTTTAAAAATTCCAAATTATTGTAAGTTTAATTCTTTATAACTTCTATTAGATACAAATAAATAAAAAAAATAACTCTATATCGATACTTTATTAATTTTAATTTAGAAGATACAACAATTCAAAATATTAATAAAATATAATATAATATTAAAGAATGTTTATCCTATTAAATACGCTATAAAATAATTTATTTGACATATTAATATTATGTTTTTTTAAAAAAATGTGAATCTTTTAATTTTTTAAATTTATTTTTATTGACTAATTTTATTTTTATATTTTTATTTATAATTCAAAAGCATTTGTATATGTATTTATTTAAATTAATAAAGTAATGTATTTAATTTCTTATAATTTAAGTAATATGTATTATTAATTTTATTTAATATATTCATTTTTTCATATTATGTATTATTTAAGAAGAGTTTCAATGCATTAATTTAATTCCAAAGTTTCACATTCTTCTAAATTACTCTATTAACATTAGTGGGGAATATGTAAGCCAAATTGCTACGCCTATTCTAAGAATTCTTTAATCTATTAATAATATTTTTAAAAGAGTTTTATTTTAAATTTAAACTGATAAATTATTAAATTACTTGATATTTTATAGTTTATATCTATATTTAAATATGGTTTTATTATTTATTTGTAATATTATTTTAATTGGACTCAATATTTTAATAATTATTTAACTTTTATATATTCAAGTAGTTTTAATTATTTATTAATGTATTAATTTATTAAATTTTTTGTTATATATTTGTTAAAATTTAGATTATTTTTTATTTTCTTGTAGTAAATTTAAGACACTTTAAAGCTATACTAGAATTACTATCGGAATCCTAAATTTATTAATTTAATTATTTTTCACTAATATCTTCAAAATACTTTCGACTCTTATTTTAAATATCAGAATATTATTAATAGCTTTTTTATTAATCCTCTATTAATTTCTATTAGAATTGATTTTATAAAGTAATCGGCTAGCTTTATTAAATAGAGAAATCAATAGGTAAAATTTACACTTGATTTTTATTTTATTATAAATAAGTGTTAGTTTTATTATTTTGTAATTTTTATTATTCGATTTCTTTTTATTTTATTTAAATGGTGTTTGTATTCTATTATTTTTCATTATTTTTTTATTAGTCCTATTTGTTTTAAAAAATTTTATAATCTAAAAGATCCATCTATACTTATTCTTTTTTTGAATTTCTTCTAATCTAATTTTTATTTTCTAAATAACTTTAGTATTTTTTTTAAATATCATGATTAATATAAACAGGAGAATCATCTAAATTTTTTTAACTATTAATTTTATTAATATAAATTTATTTATTCCCTATTAATTAGTCTTATTTATCATTTATTTCCTTTGGAAAAACTGCATTTTCGCCTTATTAAATTTAATTTTATTAAAATTGTTAATGAATTCATTTTTAGAAATTAATAGAAATAAGCATAATTAAATTTGTTTATTATTTAAGTATTCTTTTCTTTTTAAATGACTGTGTATAATTAAATTTGTTAGAATAAATCTTTTTATTTAAAAATTTAATACATATATTTATAATTTATCTACATTATTAAATGAATTTTTAATATTTTTTAAAATCTTTAAATCGTAAAATATTTTTGATATAAATTATTTTTATGTTACAAATTACATTATATATAATTTATGAATTTATAAACCTATTACTCCAGTCGATTTTTAGATCAAAATTTAATTATTCGGGTAGTAATTCATTTTAAATTATTAATGTATTTAATTTTTTTATATATGTTTGTAAAATAGCACTAAATAATATTAATATTAAATAAAAATTAAATTACTTCTTGAATAATTAAATTTTGATCTAAAAATCGACCAATAGACAAAAAACATTTATGAGTTATATATTCATTTGATTAAATATTATCCTTTATTATTCGAAAAAAATATTTAATGCTTTGTCCCATCTTTCAAATTAATAATTAAAACATGTAACTAATTAATTTAAAATTCTTCAAAAATCTGAATAGTTTTGTAGTAATGATATCTAAATTGTCCAATTTTTTTTTATAAATTATTATTAATTTAATAACTTTAAATTAATAATTAGAATATATTAAGAATATAGAATTGCTCTATTAAAATTATTCCTAAAAATCATTTTTATATTTTAAAAACATATTAATGAGGTAGATATTTAAAATAACAAAATAAATTAAATATACTATTATAAAAATTTTGAATCATTATCATATACTATTTTTATTTCATGTAATATTATTAATATTTTTTCACACATAGACCATTTTTAATGATATTTATTTTAATTAATTTTTTCATTAATAAAACATATATCAGAATAAATGTTCTTTTTGTTTTAAAGTGTCTTATTAATTAATATGTAATTCTATATAAAAATTTATTCATGGATTTTTTATTACGCAATTTTTATAATATTAATAATAAACTTTTAGAATATATAATTACCTTATTTATGATTTAATAAATTTTTCTTCATACCATCATGCTATCCAATAAAAAATGATTATCCAACATATTATTCATCTATAGATTATAAAGTCTATTAAAAATCATTGAAACTTTTTTTTTATAAATTTTATGTGTTCTTTAAATTATTCAACTATTTTTATTAAAATCTAATATTTGGGTCGTAATCATTGTCTATTTTGTCATCAAGTTATTAATTGTTTAGTACATATTCATCCCCTTCGCTAGGTATCGAATTTGAATCATACTAATTAATTATAAAATTATAATAAATAAAATAAATAATTATCTATTTTTTATAATTTAATTAAAAAAGTGAAATATATAAGTTTTATAAAATTATCGGTATTTTTACTTCTTAATTTTCCATATAATATGATCCTTATTAATTAACTTATTCATTTCTATTGAATGGCTTATTAATATTCAAATGATAACTAATTTCTAATTAATTTGTTTTGGATTCATTTAAAACCTAAATGTAATAAAATATGAGTTAATTAAAATACTGTATAGATCCGAAATTATATATATATATTATATTTTTTACCTGACCAATATTTAAACTAGAAGATTTCTATTTCAAATTTTCATAATTTAACGATTTAACTGAATTTTATCTTTATTTTTACAATTTCTAAGGATTTTAAAGATTATATTAAATTACAACTTATTATTCATTCACTAAAAAAATCAATAATTTATTTTAAAATTTTATATATTTCATATTTTCATTATAAAGATATGAAAAAGTTACTATTATTTTTTTATCCTGAATAACTTATTGGTAATTTAAATTGTTATTAAGTATATAGAGACCTATCTTATTTGAATTAATAATTATTATCTTCCATACTTTATTCAAATGAATTAAAAGATTCTAATTTAATTTCTTCATTTGATATATTACTTTTTATTTAATAAAATTAGTCATTATAATTTATTTACTTCATCAAAATTATAATTTATTTTAATTTTATACTTTTCACTATCATTGATTTAGTAATTCTATTTTTTATTTTAAGAGTCTAATTTTTTACCAGAACTTTAATTTTAAATAGAACTATTTTTATTTTTTAATAAGATATAAAACAAAATAAAACGTAAAATTAATAAAAAAAATTACTAAAAGGTGTCTTTATTAAGACTACAGCTATTTACATAGGAGTTTTTGGCCTAATAAATCTAATTTTAAAGGTTTTCAACTATTTAATTTTATTTACTACATAATTATTAAATTTCTTAATCTTTTTAAAGAATAATTAATTTATTACATTTTTTTTTAATAAATTGACTTAAATAATTAATAATTGATTTCTTACCAATCTTTTACAATTATTTTAAGCAAGTTTCTAAGCATTAAAAAGATTAAAAATTAAATTCTTTGGAGTATTGGCTTCTTGTTTGTTAATTAAAATAAGGAGAGGGAGTTTAATATGAATCATTATCGATATTTATACTTTATTCTACTTATGATATTTTATTTTTTTAGATTATATAATCATTTAACTTATTGAATTATCCAAAATTTTCATTCTCTAATTTTACTAATCTATCACGAGATTCTTATTTAGAAGATTGTACCTATTGCTAAATATTTAATATTAATAATTATATATAAACATCTTAAAAATTAAGTATACTTATAGAGAGTAAACTGAGCTATTCCTAGTATTTTAAATATAGGGTAAGTTAATATTTTAATAAGTGGTATCGTCAAGCTATTTTTCTAAACAATCATTTTATTCTTAATCATTATTAGTGTTAATAATATTTTATAAATGTTATAGCGTTATTTATTATGTTCTTAATAATTTTTATAATTTTTTTTTATCATTATCTTTGTAAAACTCGTTATATTAATTATCTTTATTGATGTGTTCTATAATTGTTTCCTCATTTACTGTATGAACAATTTAAGGAATTTATAACTCAAATTTATATTAAACGTTTTTTCCTTATTCACTTAGCTGGTAAATTTAATCAAAAAAATACTTTAAATTTGAATTAATAAAATTAAATTATACAATTTACTATTTTTTTAAATCTCTAAACAAATTCATCTGACAATTTATTTTTATTTAATGATATTAATTTTATATTTTGGTTTTATAATAAAGCTTGCAAGATAATTTCTCCATCCTTATCATCAATACTATTTTCATCTAAACTAATTGTATTTAACCTTTGGTTATTTTATATAAGATTAGCAATCGACTTTATATTTTAACTATTTATTTAACATGTATTTAATGACAATATATTAAGATTTTATCCTTTTTCAATTAAAATTTATAGTATTTGGGAAAAGTTTAACTAATATAAAAATAAATATTAATAACTAAATATTAAATGGAAAATTATAATTTACTTGGCACTGATCAAAATAATATTCTTCAAACACTGTATCTTTTTGACTTAAATATTATAAAAACTGCTTGCTATTTTTATCATTTATAAGGTTTCCAGAAATTCTAAGACATTTAAGTTTTTTAAAATTATATTAAAATTCCATCAATAATATTAAATCGCTATAAGATAGTTGATTATATGAAAAGTCAACATCTATTTTATTTTTACTAAATTATAATTGATCTAAAATAATTTTAACCTACAATTATTTAAAGCAATTATGGGTAAAATCAACATATTCTTTATTAATTAAAATATAATATTATTTTAAATTTTATTCAGAAATATAATTTTTATATTTTAAAATATATTTACCTAATGATTTATTATTTACAAAGATTTTGCTCAAAACTTTTAATTGTTAATTATCCAGTTAACATTTTTAAAGATTTATTGTGGTTAGTGTATCTACTTTACTACAAAGGTCAAGTATTATTTAAATATCTTAATTTTCTAATAACTATTTATTCAAATTTAATATTTGTATAGGAATCTCGTTTCCTGTTTCTTATTAGTTTACAATTTATTTTATATATTTTAATAATTAAATATTAATATGTTATTTTTCAAAACTACTATCTTTTTTATATTAATCCTATAATAAGTTATTAAATTAAAATTTAAATTTACAAATATATAAATATAGTTAATTTTTTACAATAATTTATTAGAAGGTTTGTTTAATATATTCATAATTGTTAAAAAATTATTCTATATTTTTTATACTTTAGCTTTCTTTTTACTAATTTCCGATTTCTAGTTCAAAATTGAAGCTATATTCAGGATTTTAATATTCTTACAATTACTTAGCAAAAATATTAAAATGGCTAGATATATAATTGTTGGCTAAATTGACTTTTTTTATAGTTTTTATTCTTATAATTTAATTATAAATCTCGCATGCTCCTTAATATGTTATCTAATTTTGATAATTTAAATGTTTAATTTTATAATATATATAAAATTTACAAAATTTGTTGACAAATCTATTCCTTTTAATTATGTTAATTTAAAGTTTTATGCTAAAATTTTTAAAGCTTAGTCTCCAATTTTTGTAGAAGAAAAGTTAATATATTCTAAATTAAACATTTTGTTTCCGCAATTCAAAAAAAAATATTAAACAGATTACGAACTCAATATATTTTATGAAAAATTTATTGACTTTAAATTATTATACAGTTTCTCCTAAACTTTAATATTCTAAAAATAATAATTAAATTATATAATTTGAGAAATTTAAAAAAATAAAAACATTGTAATTTAGTGGATAATTAATTACATTAGTTAAGTTTAAAAAGCCTTTACTTGAAATTTTGCATCCATTGAAATCTATTTAAGGAAATTAAAAAAATATTGGATCTATTTATTCGCTTTGATATTAAATATAAATTATTTTAATAATTAATATAATATTATTTGATGTTATAATTATTTATAATTATAATTGCTTCTTTAAAAATTTCATTACAAAGACTAATCTAACAAAGGGTTTTTTCTTATATAAAATTATTGTAGTTATAAAAGAGATTTAAGTAGAGTGCTTATTTAATAAAATCCTTAATGTGTTATATTGTTTCCTTTTAATGAAATTAATTGTAAATTTCTAGCTTCCAATATGATATTTTTTATTTCTATTACTTGGGTATCTAAAATTTTTATTTTTTATTTATAAAAAAAAATTCAAATTTTTTAAAACATTTACCATTTATTTAGCAATAGTCTAAACAAATAAACTTCAAATAAGAAAAATTGTTAATTGATTTTAGAATTATTTTAAATATTTCAGGTGTCCATTATACTGATTTAATTTTCAACTTTTAAATTCTATGAAATGAGTATCTTTATTATAAATCCTATATTACTTAAATAATATTTTCATCTTCATTTTAATCAGTTAAACACTTTTCTATAATTAATTCTACTACGATGTTATTCTATTTTATATATATGTATTAAATTTTTAATCCAATATTTATATATCTACGATTTTTTATATGATAAATAAAACTTATAAAATTAAAAATATATATATAAAAATATTTATTAATAATTTTCTTAATTACTAAATATTTCATAATTATTGGTAAAAGTTTTAGGATTTAAATTTCTGAGAATCTTATTGATACCCAAAATGATGAAGTTTTTATAATATCAGCCAGTGTTTAAAATTCTTCAATTGAGATCTACCAATTCTTTATGTTAATTTCTATCCAGTTTTTTTCCTTTAACAACAAAATTTTGCTTATCATATTTCTAAATTGTATACCATTTTCCTAAATTTAGCCAATAATTAAATTACATTTTTTTTTAAAAAAATTATTTCTAATAATTAATAGATGATATATTTTGAAAATTTTACGGAACATCTTCTTAAATATGCATC
Organism: Pseudocohnilembus persalinus; assembly: GCA_001447515.1. Lineage (NCBI taxonomy): Eukaryota > Ciliophora > Oligohymenophorea > Philasterida > Pseudocohnilembidae > Pseudocohnilembus > Pseudocohnilembus persalinus. The sequence continues at coordinate 747,375 of LDAU01000154.1, forward strand.
TATAAATTATTTTAAATAATCATCATTCTTTAAAACTTTCTTATTATTATTGTGTAGAAAATATGAATACTATTAATTACTATAGTTAGTGATTTCAATATTTTGTTTCATAAAATTTATATTTTTATTTTTATTATACATTATTAGTATTTGTTTTCTATAAATTTTAAATTTTAATTATTTATCAAAAATTTATTATCATAATTTCTGATAAATAACAACTCTTTTTAAATTTATTACTGTAAATAGTTAATTAAATTAGAATTTTAACCAAATATATTATAAAATTATAAATTCAATAGCTAAAAAAATGTCATAATATAAACTTTCAGACAAAAAATAAAATACAGTAAAAAAAATAATTTATTCTAATAATTTATCTAATTTAAAAAAACTCTAGTAATTAATTAATTTACTTAATTTATATTTTTAATATACTATTATTAAAAAAAATACACAAAACCTTAAAAAAAATAAACAAAAATTATTTCCAATGATTTAAAATGATTCTGATGACAGAAAAAAATATAAATAAAATTAAAATTTCATAAAAAGTATATAAAAATTATAAAATATTTTATAAGATTTTTCATGAATGTTTTATCTTTTAATTATTAGGTGAATTGTCAGAAAATCGATAGAAAGAAATAAAACCTGTAAACCTAAATACTTAACAAAATAATAAAAATTTTTATACTTTTGACGAAAATGGAGGGAATGAAAATGATTTTTAAACCCCTTAGTATATAAAAGACATTTAGGTTAATAAAAATTAATAAGACTTTAATATTTCATCATTTGATATGACATTGCCTTAAACAACAAGGAGGCAATTAATTTAAAAATCATCATTATTTGATTAGGAATCCCACAATAATTCTAGAATTAGTAATATATTAAATGAAAAAGAAAATTACGGTAGTAATAGTTTCAATGATTTAGAGTAATAAGATTCACTTAATGAAAAATCGTAAATTAATTTATAAAATAATTATGTTAAAGACGAAGAAAATGGAAAATTATAAAATAATTTTATAAATAGTTCTTAAGAAAATAAAAGAAATTTAAATTATCAAAAAAGTATTTTTAAAGCCAAAGATAATTCAATATATTGTATTAAAGTTTTAAATGACGAAGAATAGACAGAATAAAACTAAAAATTATCGAACTCGCAAGAAATATCAAATTAATAATTAATAAAAAATAGGTATTTTGTTTTATTTATTTATGTATAATTATTAAAATATTTAGTTTGATAAATCTTTTTATTAGTACAACTTATAATATTTAATTTAATTCATAGTAAATAAGAAAAAATTGCTAAACCAATTATTAAAATAAGCGATAATGATGATGAATATGATTTAAAAAATAGTTAAACTTTAATTAAAAGTTAATCAAGTAACGTAAATTTAAGTTAAATTAAAAATAGATAAAAGGGAAAATTGAAATATCAGAAAACAGAAGCTAGATTGCTCGGTGATACTCCGTTTAATTTAGGTTAATAGAAAAAAAAAGATCACTCATAGCATGGTAGCTTTCTCTCTTAAAATAAAAAAAGTCAGGATATTTTTTAAAATATTCCTTTTATAAAAAATTCAATTTGCGGAAACTAGAATTCTTATTTAAAATAAGTTAATAATGGAAATATAAGTAAAAATTCCCCTAATTAACTTGTTTCTATGCTTTAAATGACTTCTAACAGAAAAACTGGATTTAAAAATATTTTTTTTCAAATTAAAATATCGTACTTGACGAAGCAATTCATTAAGTTAATTAAAAAATTTTTCAATCTATTTTTTTTTAATTTGAAATTTTTTTTAAAAAAAAGGTTTATGAAAAGTTTTATAAGGCCTAAATTTCCAACTTAAAATCAAATAAAACTTATTAATGATTTAGCTTATATTAAGAGTGACTTTTAAAATGAATCATAAGCTGAATAAAAATATCAAAATAAATGCAAAAAGCTTTGTTTAAAAAATTATTTTAATATCCCAGTTTTTGGGTAACATGACTGGATAGAAAAAATATGGCAAGTTTTTTTTACTTTTTTATTATGTGTTGATATATTTATATTTCCTCTTTATGTAATATTTAATAAAATTCAAAATTATTATTTTATGACATTATTCTTCAGTATATAATAATTATATTTAATAAATAGCTATTTTATGATGTAGATTTCACAAATAAATATTATGTAATATGTGTTTCAGTTTATTGCTTAGATATTCTTTATAATTTTAACAGAGCTTTCTATCATAAGGGGATATTGATAACTGATAGAGTAAAAATAGCAAAAAAAAATTTGAAAGGGGTTTTTATTTACGATGTTATTAATATATTCACAATTTTTATGCTCTCACACATAAAAGATTAATAAACATATGCTTTATTTTTCTTTCTTGCTCTGATTTTTATAAAACTAAATTAATTAAACATGTAAATAAATATTATAAATACAGGGTTTTAACTTAAATTTAGGTAAATAAATATTAAAATAAAATTATATTTAATAATATTTGTTCAATAAAAATTTCTTTTTATATATATAGGTATATGATAACGTATGAATTGACAGTTTTAACTTTATCTATAATACTATAAGCTCATACTATGAGTAGTATGTTTTATTTTTTAGGTAAATAAGCATTTGATGATACACAAAATTATCAAAATTGGATTGTTGATTAAGGATTGAATATTAATGATACATTTACTATGTATTTAAATTCAATATATTTTGTGTTTATCAGTATGATAACAATTGGATATGGAGACATTATACCAGTCAACAATTAAGAAAAAGTTTTTGTTATGTTTATGTCTATTTTTTCTACCGCATTTTTTGGGTATTCTATTTAAAAAATTAGCGAAATTTTTGGAGATATAGTTTCAAAAAGGAAGAAATTAGAGTAATTATAATTTTAATTTATTTTTTTAATTATTAATAATTTAATATAAATATAAATAATTCAAAGAAATTAAAAATATGCTGTCCAAAAATACTTGAATGATAGAGTGGAAAATGAATTACTTTTACATAAAATTGTGGATAATTTAGAATAATCTTTTAAAAATAACGATGATGTTATTTAATTAGGATAGAGTATTATAGAAAAAATAGATTAAAATTTAAACATGGAATTTAAATAAGAATTTTTCGGGAAAATCATTCAAAATTTTAAACCTTTTTAAATGAATTTCGGTAAATAAACTTTAGAATAACTGTCCTAGCATATGTTTGAAAAAATTATAGAAAAAGATTAAGTAATTTTTTAAAAAGGCTAATTAAGTGAAAATTTATTTATGCTTGTAAAGGGAGAAATATAAATTTATAACTAAGAACCTCAAACTAAAGTTATATACTAACTAGGAAATATTAAAAAAGGTAATGATATATAATTTATTAGTAGTGAAATATATATTTTCGAAATTTAATTATTTTAAAAGGTAAATTTTTCGGAGTGAATCCTTTTATAGCAGATTTATCATATGAATATTCCACTAAAGCTAAAACTGACTGTCATATTATTTATTGTTCTAAATAAGATTTTAATTCAATAATTAAATAAAGTTTTCAAGATTATGAAAACCTTAGAAAAATTAAAGATGAAATTATTTTTAACAATAAATCATTTTTTACAGGAATTGAATGTTTAGGTTGTGGGGAATAAGATCACACTATACAGTTTTGTCCATAATTACATGTTTAGCCCAAAAAGTTTCACACTATAATAAAATATTCGTAATTTTTTTTTATGATTTTTTAAAATTTTAAATCATTTTATAAAAATTTTTAATATAGATACAGTTAAGAATAATATGAAAGAAAATTTTAAGAAAGGAAATATCCATAAAAATATTCTTCTCTTAATAATTAGGACATTGTATAAAATAACGTTAAAAAAATAAGACTTGATCAACTTCAACAAATTTATCAACACAATTTTAATGAAAATCAAGTGAAATAATTAATGAGTTCAAAATTGGATCATAAAGAGTTTTTTACAATTTTGCCTATTATAAGACAAGAAACTTTAAAATAAGATTATATTAATGAATTAAAAATGATTCACGGAGATCATTGGCTAAACCACTATAATTAATTTAAAGATTCTGAAGAAGATTAAGAATTTTCGGATTTAAATATATTCGGTAGCAGTATGGGTTCATCTTAAGATAGCTCTTTAGATTCAAGTTCAAGTTCAAATTCCAATTCAAATTCTAATTCTAATTCTGTAAGTTCAAGTTTTAATTAATAGCAAAATTAACAAAATTTTTATAGCGATGAAAATTTAAATTCCGTGGTGATAGAGGAAAATTAAAGCTTAGATTCCTCTTCTAATATATAGGTAAAATATATATATATAAAAAAAAAAATTCATGGATGAAATAATATAATTGAATATAAATAAATGCTTCTAAAAAAGACATAAAATAATATTATATTTTTATTAATAAAGAGCAACGAATTCTATATTTTTTTTATTTATAGAATTAAATTCAAATTATATCTATAAAAATTAGCATATTTCATTTTTTGATTTTAGAATTTTAATATTATATAATATATAATAGGATTCCAAAAATAATAGTAAATTAACAACTCTAAAATTACAGATTAATTCTAAATAATAAAATGAAGATATTGTAGAGTAAACAAACTTGCTTCAAGAGAGTATTAATATTTAATTTTTAATAATAAAATAAAATTTTATTTTTATAATAATATTACATAGTAAAGTAAATATCACAGTAATTTGAATAAGGAAAGTAGGACAAAAATCCATAAAATGAAATGAACATATCAAATGATTTAAATTTAAAAATTATGAATAAATCTGATAGAAATGTTAACCATAATAGTTAACAGCTATCAAATAGTAGCGCAAACAAATTGTCACTATCTAAATCAATAAGTTAAAAATAAATATAATCATAGGAAGATGAAAAAATGAATCTTTCTAAATCTGAAAAGAAAAAAAGAAAAAAATCTAATTATCTTAATACCTCAAACAATAACGATTAAAATTAAAACATAGATCAAAATTTAGAAAGCAATTTTGGTGTAATTACTAATAATGATAATAATTAATTTAAAATTGAAAATATGGAAAATAATGCCAATAGATATTAATTTAATCAAAATCATTTAATTCATAAAAATAATTAGATAATGACTGATTAATCTTAAAATAAAGATGGCGAAAAAAATTTGAATTCAAGTTAAATATTAAAAAAAAGTAATTAAAAACGATAATAATAAAAAATTGTAAAATGTATTGTTTAATCCGTTTTAGAAAAACTTACAGGAATAAGCGGGACAGATTATTTTGAAAATCAAGAAAATATCATAAATAGCTTAAATGATAGTTTTTAATCTAATTATCAGACACCTTAAAATTAAAATAATAATAATAATTCCAATTTAAGGAATTCACTAAATAAAAAAAATAATTTACCTGATTCAAAAAGAAAAAAAACTTAATTTAAAGATGTTTTATAGACGCGTAATTAATTACAATAGTCAAAGAAACTAACTTATATTTTCAATGACAAAAAAATATATAACTAAATGGAAGAAAGTAAGCATTTTAAAAATCCGGCTTTGGAAAGCAAGATAGCTCAGAATATCGAAAATTAATAATCAAGGCTATTTTAGTAATTGCGAAAATAATCTAAAAAACTAAGTATTAATTCAATAAATGAATAATAATAGTAAACTCAATAAAATAAATCTCAATTTTATAGGCAATAAAAAGAACAAATGCATACAAAAAATTTAGATATTCAAAAAAATAATAGAAAAACAATGATTAAAAAACCAACATTTTTGACAAATAATTTAGCTCAAAACCTTAATAACAATTTCAATAATTTAAATTATAATTAATATTGGGACTAATAAATTTAGTAACAGTAATATTTAATGTAATAACAAAAATAACAATAATAATAATATCCTATAATAAATAGCAATAATATAGATAGCAATAATAGCGGTTTTAATTTTTAAAATTAAAATCATATATTAAAAAAGTAGAATAGCATTAGTCTATAACATCAAAATTCTATATAAAGTTATGGTAATTTATAAAGTGTAGGTTAATTAGAATAAATGAGTTAGCAAAATTAATAAAATAATAATATAAGCATTAAAAAACTGAATGCAAATAATGCTTACCAAAATTTAGCTTATAGTCATTAAAGAGGGACGTTAGGAAATAACGAAATAAATATAGATTTAATTAATAATGACTAATATTTAAAAACAAGATTTTACTATTATTTCATCGATCAGCCCAAAGAATTTAAATATTATTTTCCTCATAATAATTAAAGCGAGGTTTTAATGAAAGAAAAGCAGCTTTTTTAAGCCAGACAGTTATAAATTTTAATAATAAAAAAATCGAATATGTATAACTCCAAATAGGGTCCTTCGACAACTAGTCATAAAATGAAAAATTCCTATATTAATGCTAAAGGTCTTCAATAAAGTTATTAGAGTAACGAAACGCCTTAAAATAATGTTAAGGGTATGTAGGGCAGTTGGGGAAGTATGCAAAGTAGTAATAAATTATTAAAAAAATTCAAAAAAAATAAAAAAAAAGTTATAAATCTAGACTCAATTGGAAATACTATAAACTGATTTTTTAATTAATTAATTAATTAATTAAACTTTTTAAATTTAAAAACAAAAATTAAAAAATTTAACACTAATTAATTATATATATATATGAAATTAAATTGCTACACGTTTTATATAAAAAATATAAAATGAATAAAAGTTTGCTATTTTAAATTAAAAAATTATATTTCAAATATTATCTTAGACATTATTTATATTCTGTTTTTAATCTTAAACTAAAATTTTTTCTTTATTTTCTTTCAAAATACTTTTATAAATGCTTTTTTAACCTGATTAATTATTAACTTTATTTCCATTTTACTAAACTTCAATTTATGAAGTATTATCTATTTATTCTTGTAAATAAAATATTTTTGAATCATTTTATGAATTAAAAACGCCATTTATTTCTTCTACAATTTGATTTTATTCTTCTTCATCTTGTTCTTTATTTTGCTAATTTTCATTTTTTTCTCCTTTATTTTAATTTTAACATTTTTCTTTTTTTATATATTTATCATCCTGTTTATTATTTTCAATATCCAGTTCATCAGGTTATTTTTAATATAAATTATTATTTTATTCCATAATATTTGAGCTGTTATTGGTATCTTATTATTACTATTATTCTTAATTTTCTTTATTACTTTAAATTTGTTTGGGACTAAACATTTGTTAATTTTACTGAGATTAAAATTATTCTTCTTGAATAGAAGAATAATTTTCTTTTTCTTTTTCGCTTTCTTCAGTTTATTAAGCTTTTTAATTATCATTGTAACTATTCAAAATTTCATTTATTTTATCTATATCTTCGTTTTTTAAAACTTACCCATTTTATATTAATCTTTGTATTTAAGCACTGGCTGCTTCTGTTTATCTTCTCTCAGTTTAAGCTTGGCGTCTTGATGGGCTATTTTTTGAAGAGTATAATTTTTTATTTGACTTTTTTTTTTCTTAATTACTTTCATGCTAAATACTTTTATCTACGAATTATAATAATTAATAGACAATTTTCATTAATTAAGAATATATTTTTTAAATTATTTTTTAATACAATTCTCTTTCTACATTTGAGTGATCTTGGGAATCCTTAAATTGTTTTATTTAAGCATTTTATGTACCAACTCGGTTTTATGAAAGGCTGTATTTCTTCTTATATTTAAATTTTACTGGTGTTTTTAAAATTGTTTTTCTAAAGTATCTTTGCTATAATTTGACTTTTAGTTAATTATTCTGCCAACTAATTTTCTGTTTTACTATTAAATCTCCTTTTCCTTTTTATTCTGTATCCAAAAATTAAAAAATAAGTTTAAATTTTTTTGAATAATTTATATTATATTTACCCTTTATGTTTTGTTTGTATAAATTTTATGCCTATTATTTTCCAAAAATTAGATATAATCCTATTTTAAAGATTCTGGGAGTTTTTCAAATTACTTAGAACTATCTAACTGTCCTTTTTTACGTTCTATATTACCATTTTCGAAATTTTCATTCGATTTATTTTAATTGTAAATAGTATGGGTATCTATAGTATTAGAATCATATTGTTTTGGTTTTAAGTTTGTATTTATTTGAGATTCCTATGATTTTTAATATTAATTAGAGCCATAATTACTAGCATTTAAATATACACTTAGCTTTTAATCGGGAGAATAACTGTTACTATTAATTTCCTATTAGATGTTAATTTTTTCATTTTATTATATGGCTAAAGATTTATTAATATTTTAATCTGCTTTACTAATTTTTGAATTATTATTATGATTTTTAAGTGGTTATCTTTGGTTTTGATTTGTTACATCAACTGTTCTGGATCTTTAACTTTTAAATTTTTATTCTACTTTTTTATGTTATATAAACTTTTCCAAATACTCTTGGTTTGGATTGGGTTTAAAACCTTTAGGCAACAGCTAAAATTCTTTTCTATTTTAAATTTTAACTAGCCTACCCAAAAAAGTTTTGTTTTCTTATTAAATTTGTTTTATTTTCTTTTATTCCTAAAAAAAAAAATATAGCTCATTTTAAAAATATTAAGTAGAATATAAGTATTTTATATGCTATTTTTTTATATATTTATAAAATTTATTGATATTTAAATGTTATTTTATTAATACTTACCTAATTTGTTTCTGATCGATATCTTTTATATTAGAAAAATCTCTCTTTTGTTTTAGGTGCCTATTTATTGAATACTGGGTGTTCTTTTTAAATTTTTTGTATTTTGCTTTATAACTATAAATATTCTCTCTCTCTATCAATTATTTAGAATAAATTATTTGTGTTAATTACAGGCTAATTTTTCATTTTATAAAGGGAATCTTCTGTTAACTTTAATTTTTATTTTTTATTTTTAATAATTTAGAATAAGTATTTTATTAATTAAAATTAGTTATCATTTATCATAGATTATTTTATTAATTAATTTCTAAATACTACATTACAATTAAAAAATAAAATTTTATTTTATCATTTATATTATGACTAATAAAATAAGGGATTTATATTTATGATAATATTCTAAAAAAACAAATTTTTTTTCTAAAATTGTCCATATAAAAAATAAATGTTTATCAATAAATTATTATAAATTATCCAAATTTTGATTAAAAATGTCATTCTTTATCCATATTTTATTTATTTTATTCACCGTCTTTTTCTTCTATTACTTAGCCTTACTCATTTTATTTAGGTTATTCTTTTACTTCTTCTTCTATTTGAATTCCACTTTATTATTACTATTAATTTTCTACTGCTTATAGATTTTCTTATAATTTATCATTTTCTTTTTACAATTTCTCTTACTATAGCAACTAATTTTCTACAATTTAATCTTCATTATCTTAAATTTGCTCTAATTATTATTATTATTCATCATTTTTAACTTTACCTTCATTTTCATTTTCTTATTAATTTTCTTTTTCCTTATATTATTATAATTGTTAAATATTTTCAAATTGTTCCATCTGCTTAATTATTTAATCTTGAATTTCTAAGTTTTCAAGATCTTCCACATCTTCTAATTAATTAGCTTCTATATTTCCCACACTAGTTTGGTCAGCAGCTTTTTCTTATTTTTAAGATAAAGATTTTATTTCTTTTTCATCTAAAACAACTGCTTATTTAGTTATTACCTCTATATTTTAAACATTTTCTTATTCTTAATTATTTTTTTATTCTTTTTCTGAGTTTTCATTTTAAATTTACTCAAGTATTTTTTTTTACTATGTTTCATTATTTTCATCCCCTTTTTCTTCTTCTTCTATAACCTGATTTTTTATTTTATCTTCATCTAATTGCTTTTATTTTTCTTGTTGTTCTAATTTTTCTTTTTCTCTTTATTATTGCCTTTATTTTTCAATTTATTCTTCGACTAGTTTTTATTTTTCCTTTTCTTCTTTTTCTCTTTTTTCTCTTTCTTGTTTTTCTTTTTCTTCTTTCTCTTTTTCTTCTTTAATTCTTTTTTATTCTTCTTAGTATTATTCTTCAAGAATTTTTTTATAGTCTATATCTGATAGAAAAATAATATTTTAAAGCTAAGATAGGAATTACTAATATAATATTGTTTAAATAATTTTTTACCGAAAATATTCACATTTTTATGTTTTATTTTTATATGGGTTAGCAGCATGTTTTCGGAACTAATTTAATAATTAATAAATATTAAAAAATTTTTTTTTTTAATTTATATGAATTTATAAATATAAATACTTATAAGTTTTTTTGCAATTTTCTATAAAGCATTAACATTTTCTAGTTTATTCTTAAGAATGATGAACTTTTTTTGTCCTTTTTTTGTTATTATTATCCTGTATGTAACTTTAATTTTAACCAATCTATTGTTACGTAGTTTGACTGATATCCTGTTCATTATTTAAATTAGAAATTTCTTACTATGTTAATTATTCTTATTACAATTTACTTTGCTTAAGTAATTCTTAATTTTATTAATTTAAACTTTGATTTTATCTAATCTATTACAAATGTTTTGTGTATAGATTTTTATTGAAATAATAACTTTATTGGTGTTACAAATTTTATTAAATTTGTTATTTACTGAGTTAATTTGAAGGGAAATAATTCACATTCTATAAAAAATATATTAAATAAATTATATTATATCATTTTATATTTAAGATAATATTTTTACTTTTCCTTCTAATTTAGCTTGGATTTCATTTTTTTCCATTAATAATTCTTTTATCTTTTATTTTATATTATAAATTAAAGATAAAAATATTAAATTTATAATATTTAAAAAATTACTTTGCTTGTAATTAGTAAATTTGCCATATAGAGTTTGCATGATTCTTCATAATAATCTATATTTTCATCCATCACTAAAAATAAATATGGTTAATATTGTTACATAGGAATTTTATATTAAAATAACTAATTAAATTTTTAATATTTTTACATTCTGCTACCTTAAATCCTTTTATTTCGGTATCTTTAGTTATATCTGGGTTCAAGACTTCAGATTAGTATTTTTATTAGTTTTATTAATTAATATATTGCTTAAACCCATTAAAATTAGATAAATCATTAAAATTTCTTTCTAAAAATTAATAATTATTTTTATGGTTAAATATATCCATCTTCTAATAATAAAAAATATATATCTAAATAATTAATATATATAATACTGTCGGTTAAATAAGAAAAAGGTCTTTCATTTTAGTTGTTTCTAGATATATTATTGGATTAATGTGACATTGTATATATAATTTTGATTATTTTATTTTATTTAATTATATATTTTTGTCTTGGAAATATAGAATTTTCAAATATTTATATTATATTTTATTTAAAGATCATACTATTATTATGCGGGAAATGATATATATAATTTAGAATTTTAATTAATTATTGTTAATTTACTAATAAATCTAAAGAATTTGTTCATTTAGTTATAGAGTATAATTATGAATTAAATAGAAATTTAAATTTTGATAATTTATATCCATTTTTAAAAATATGAATTTAAATATTTCACTTTTCAAAGTTTAATTTAATATTCATCTTTATTAAATTTATCTTCATCAAGATATATACATTCAATGGTTCTTCTACCATATAGTCTTCCTTAAAGTTCCTATTTTTGAATTTTATATTGCATTAAATTATATACTTTATTTAATAAATATTAAGTTATATAAATATAAATTACTCTTCTTGCATCTCTCGCCTCATCAACGGTGCTGTACTTGCAATAAACATTTCCATGTCCTTTACTATAATCAACTTCCTCATTTTAACTGGGTCTCGGGAAAAGTAATTTTATTACGTTTCCATGTTTTCCACATTCTTCTTTAACATCATTATAAATATCATCAAATTCTTCATCAATATATAACTAAAAAATAAAAATATTATTATATATGAATAAGAATTTAAATTATATAGAGAATAGAAGCATTTAAGTTAAAATGTAAATATTTTTATTAATTTTATTTATTTTATTAATTTTACATCTTAGTCGCTGAATAAGTTTAAAAGAACTAAAACTCTAGTAGGTACTTATATTTAAACTAAAGAATATTTTGTACTTTATGTAGTGTCAAATATAAAAGAAGCTCCTATAGGGTTAATTTTATTTATCAATGTATTTTTATTTTGGTTCTCATTCTAAGGCTGTTAATTAGCTAATTATGTACTGGAAGCTTGTAAAGTTTCGGGTCCAACTAGAAAATAAAATTTATTTATTATAAATTAAAAATAGAGATATAAAATTATTAGGGTGTAAATAACCTAATGATTAATATATTTTTTAAATCAATTTTAAAGTTCTTATGCAAAAATTAAACATTAACATTTTGCTTATAAATTTTTTTTAAATTAAAAATAAGACAAAAATTTTTAAAAATTAAATTTGGGAAACAGTAGATAAAAGTTGAATTATTTCATTTTGTTTATCGTAAAAAAATTTAAAATATTTAAAAAGAGTAAATGAAAAAATATTGTTTAACATTTTATTCTATTAACCATTTTTTATATACTCTAGTGCGTTTTTATACTATAATTATAAATTAACTTATAGAAAAATAAAATATTTATAATGTAATTATAACAATTAGGATATCACTAAATATTTAACCAATAATTTGTTATAAAATAACTTTTTTTTTTAATATTTTTCTTTTATTTTATTGTTTTTTATAGACTTGGCTAATATATTTAAGTTTGTATTAATATTTAAACTTGACATTTTTATTAAATTAAGATTTTTGGATATTTTTCATTTAAAAACAATCAAAATCAATTCCTATTGTACCCATTCGTCATTTATGAAAGTAGATTAACTTTTTATATTCAAAAAGTAATAAATATTTCGCATTTGTGATTGAAAAAAATTTTTAAAAAATGTCAATTTGTTTTTTTACTTGATTATTAGGTGGCTTCAATAGCAGAGGTTTATTATATATACTATTTAGGTCTTCCAAATTTAATTTACTTTTTAAAATATTAAAATATTAATCACTAGATATATTTATAAATTATTGGTTTTGTACTAAAATGATAATTAAATTTACCTATCCTTTTAATTTTATTTCAGCTTAACTTAAAACATTTAATCCCTTAGTTGCTTCTTCTGGAGTTCTAAATTCTACAAAAGAGTAATGCTAATCAGGACTAATCCAAGATCCGACTATACTATCACCAGGAGGATCTTAATTTACATTCATTTATTTTAAAGCTTAATTTAAAAGTTAAGTTAAAACTGGAGCAGCAATGTCCATAGGTATATTTCCAACATAAATTTTTCTATCTGCCTTAGAAGTGGCTAATTCTTGTTATGCTTACACAATTTTTAATTTTTACATCATTTATTGAGTTTGAACTTAAGACATGGCCTAAAATTTAAGAGTTATTATAAAAGAAATTTTTAAAAATAAAGATAAAAAAAAAAAATTTAAATTATTATTTTACAGGATCCAAGTTTTAGGCAGCTTGTAAGGCTTATTAATTTTGAAGTTAAGACATTTAATTCATAGAATTTGTATCAACAGGCAGTGTTTATAATCCTCCGGCTAAATTTATATTGTAATTAATTGGCAAAAAATAAATATAAAAATAAGAAAAATATTTAAAAATAAAATTTACTTTCATTTTATTATCTAGGAGGTGTATCGAATTTATAATTAGATCTGGATCTACTTCTTCTATCCCATGATCTATCTCTTCTTTTTCTATGTCTCTCTTTGTCTCTATAATAAAAATAATTTGAATATTTTAGAAAATTTTATTAATAATAAGAAAAAATTTAGATAATTTTTATACAATTTAATTTCTTTTTATTACCTTCTAGGAGATCTAGATCTAGATCTTCTATGTTTTCTAAATTATATAATAAATTTAATCCAAAGAATTACATATAATAAAATATATTACTTAATTAAAATATTAATTTATAAATAATAAATTATTTTTACTTTTCTTTTTTCTTTTTCTTTTCATCTCTATCTCTATCTTTCTCTTTCTTTTCTTTTTTCTCTTTTTTGTCTTTCTTCTTTCTTCTATAGTTGATTTTTATTAATTAAGAATTTAAAAGGAAAAAAAATGAAAAATTAAAAAGTTTAATAAAAAATAAAAATTGGTGAAATTATTTAATTTCTTCTTGTTGTTCCGATAAGAAAAAATTATATTTGCTTTTTATAAAAAATAATTATGTTTTAAGTACTAAAGCTTAATTAGTTTAGAGAAACCCATATATTTTATTCTATATTCTTATGATTATTCTACAAAAAAAAATAAAAAAAAGAATTAAATCTGGCTAGTTATTATAAATTTCTCTTATAATGATTTTGTTCCAAATCAAAAATTTATTTTTTTTGCTTTAAGTTTATAAATTTTACCTTTCTTTGCTTTCTGAAGCTGTTTTAGATCTTGATCTTGATCCCATTTTATTATTTTTAGTTATTTTTAGTATTTATTTATTAATTTAATTATTATTGATAATAAAAATTAATACTATTTGCATTGATATTTCATAAAATTTAAATTCATAAATTTTGCTTATATATACTCTCTTTCTTTAATAACTCTTTTATTTGAGTTTAATTTTTCCTATATATAAATAAATTCTTCATTATAATTTTATTGATATAGACATTATTCTATCATTATATATCAAAGTATCAGAAATTAATATTTTCTATTTAAATTTTTAATACATTTAAATTTAAAGTATTTTAATTTTTTTAAATAAATAAATTAATTAATGAAGTAAAATCATAAATCTTTTCGTATTATAAATTTTGAACAAAAGAATTTGTTAAATTTATAATCTTATTCATAATGTCCCGAGTAGTATAACGGTTAGAATATTTGCCTTTCACGCAAGAGATCGGGGTTCGATTCCCCGCTCGGGAGGACTACTTTTTTTTTATTTAAAAATTATAAATTTTATAATTATAAAAAATTAAAAACTCAATTTATTAGGTAACATATATTTTAAAAGTATGTATACAAATAGTCAAAAAAAATTTATGTTCATATTCATAATGTCCCGAGTAGTATAACGGTTAGAATATTTGCCTTTCACGCAAGAGATCGGGGTTCGATTCCCCGCTCGGGAGATGCTACTTTTTTTATTTTCTTTTACAATACATTCAAATTTTTAAATCTTTATACAATAATATAATATAATGGTAAATATTTTTAATTTTAAAATGAATAAATAAATGAGCAAGTACATTATTTATATTATTAATTTCTTATTTGCTAAAATCTTATATGTATTGATTCTCATTTTAATTATGTTAATTAATTTAGCAAAAACAAATATATAATAAAAATAAAAAATAAATAAAAGAAAAATGAACATATAATATCCAAATTTTCCTTAAAGTTTAACATAATAATATCAAATAATAGAGTAAATTTACCAAAGCTAAACCTGCTAAGTTTGGAAAGCAAAAAACTTAGAAAATGAATAATTGGTTGCTATAAAGGTCGTGAAAAACATATTATAAGACTACATTAAAAGTGTTAATACTTTAAGGGAAATTAATATTTAGAGAAGATTATAACATTAAAATATTATAAAAATAATTGATATTTATTTTTAAAATACAAGTTAAGGATAAGAACCTAATGCTTTTAATTTTAATGAGAGTAACCCTTTGGAAAAATTTAAATGCAGAGATTCAAGCACTTTTGATAAATTAAAAATGTAGCAAGATGATTATTATATAGACTAGGCAAAATTTAATATAAATTAAGGTATTTTTAAATATTTTTAATGAAAAATTAGTAAATATTAATTATTTTTATTTATATTAGAAAATAAGATATTTGAAGAGTAATTTTCTTTTGATGAAATTTATATTGTTTTGGAATATATGCCATATAATTTGAAATAGGTAAAAATAATTTATTTTGTAGATTCAATTTTATTTTGATATTAAAAAGTTTTTAGATAAATTTAGAGCTACATTTAAAAGAGAAAGTGATACTTTACCTTTATAATTAGATGAACTATAATATATTTTGATATAATTGGTAGATGCTTTGCAATATTTGTAAGAAAGGCAAATAATCCACAGAGATTTAAAGGTAATATTCTATAAAATTATACTATTTTAAATGTAGAAATATTAAAAATTTATAAAGCCTGAAAATATATTAGTTGATAACAAAACGCTTCAAGTTAAAATTTGTGATTTTAATAACTCTAGAAGTATAGTTAATAACTAATTTAGATAACAATTAGATGATTTATATTTTGAATAGGAAAAATAAAACTTATATAAAATATTCAGCATTTAACATGAATAACATAAATATAATTCCAATTAGGATAATAAAGAAAATTAAGTTTACTATAAGGATAATGATAATAAAAGTTAAAGGAAATTTAACCCATTTGCAGTAATTAATTTTATTATTTTATTTTAACCTATAAGTCTTAAATGTTAAATATTATAAAATTAAAGGAAAATTTAAATTAAAAAACTGAAAGTATATAAAGATAGACTACAAAAGAATCAAATATTAAAGTAATAGAACATAATAAATTCTAATTAAAGGATAAATCACATAATATTAATGATTATTTTGATAATATAAATTAATAGCAAAATGATTTGTATGAAAAAGAGCATGAAAATAATTAAGCATAGCTTTATTAAAAGATAAAATAAAGAATCGAGCAAAAAGACTAAAACTTAACTTCAAAAATAGGCACAAGGTATTACAGGGCCCCAGAAATAATTTTGCTTAATAAAAACTACGATTTTCAAGTTGGTAAATAAAATATCCTCAAATTTTTATCATTTTTAATAATAAGATATTTATTAAATAATAAATAGATATATGGTCTTTAGGTTGTATAATAGCCGAATTAGCTGGGATAATGCATAGAAAAAGTAATTTGATTTAACCTTTATTTATGGGAAATTCGTGTTATCCACTTTCTCCTATTAAAAAATAACTTTATAATAGTAATAAATTGTATTTATTTTTTATCTATATCCAATTAAAAAAAAATAAAACACTTTTATAAGGAAATGATTCGGTTTTTTATAGTTATAGCAATTAAGATTAGTTTAATGTAATAATAGATATTGTAGGAACTTAAGATTTATTTAAAGACTTATCATTTTTATAAAATAATTCCGCTTAATAATATGTGAATTAATTTAATGAATATTAAGGAAAGTTATAAAGACCTTATGTGGAATAACTATTTCCCAATATTGACGAATAAGTTTTAAAATTAATTTAAAAAACTTTGATAGTAAATCCATATGAAAGGTGGACTATTTAATAAATAAAAAATTATAGTTTTATCAATATAAATTAAATTTTTGAGCAAAATTAAAATGCTAATTTCAGTAGAGCTAGTAATTTATGCATAAATTATTAGGATTTTAATTAATTCTAAAGATATACAAGGGCTTGTATGAATAGTTAGGAGTCATTTGATTAAAAAATGAATAAATTTATTTTTTAATCTAATAAAAATGAGAAAGATAAGGTAAATTTATAAAATTAATAGAAAAATAAAAATTATTATTTAACTAAATATTTATAGGAAAAGGATATAAAGAGTATAAACTAGTTAAGCGCTTAAAGAAAAAAATTTATATTTTGTGATTTCGATTTTCCTAAATATAAAGATATAAATAACTTTTTTTTTTTAGATTTGAGCAATATAAAATTATTTTTTTTAAGAGAATTGTATAAATTTAAACATTTAGATGAGTAATCTTATAAGTAGCTAATTTACCCTAGAATAAAAGTCCTATTAACATTCTATTAGGAACAACTGGAGTTTAATACTTTATTTTAAGAAGAATAAAATAAAATGGTAAAATAATTAGATAAATTCCTAATACCCCTTGATATTTCTGAAATTAAATACTAATAGTAGTAATATTAAAATAATGGAAATACTGATTTAACTGAATTACAAAAAAAAATTGTTTAAATAAAATTATTTTCTAGCCTTATTTGTAACGAATAATAATAAGATATTTGAAAGATGAAATAAGGAATTTGACATGACTTATATTTTTTTATAAGATAATAAGTTTAAACTATATATATATATTATTATAAGCTTTATTTATATATAATAAATTTTATTAATTGAATGTTTCTTTTATTTCATTTTTATTTATTAGAAAATTGTATATTTTAGAAATAGGTATGAAATAATTTAAATAAAAACTGAAATAATAAAAATAAAAAAAAAATATTATATAGTTTAATAAAAATAGATTATGAAGTGCTAAAAAACATATTAAAATGATAATCAAGAGCCATTGCTTCCAGACATTGACTATAAAGATTTAGAAAAATTAACATTTTTAAGGTAACTATAAATAATATAAACAAAAAAAAAAATTCTTAAATTAAAATTTAATTCTAAATTGCATATTCAAGGTAAAATTTAGATGAAAGATATGAATAAATTAAAAATATAAATGCATATGGTGGAATATAAAAAAAACCTAGATCTTAGTCTTTTGCAATGAAAAATGAGTCATAAGTACAGGAACAAAGTATTAATTAGAATGAGCAAAATAACGATTATTATTCTAAATTAGGTATTAATTTTATAATACAATTCAAAGTAATATAAACTTTATTAATTTATAGGTAAAAAATAATGTATACATGTACAGAAAGAAAAGTAAATAGAACGAGAATTATTAATAAATCAAAATTAAAGTGAAAATTTGGAAAAAAAATTGATAAAAAATTAGCTATAGTCAGTGAATTCTTTGGCACCATTTTTACAATCTTACTTTAAAAATAGTTTAATGGATGTTAATCAAAAAAAATTCAATTAAATAAATACGCCTAATCCGAATTTATATAAAGTAATAATTCGTTTAAAAAAATTTTTAAATATTTAAAATTAAATAAATGATTTTATAGAGAAAGCTTAGCAAAATCTAAAAATATTCACCCTAAATTGCTAATATTGAGAATGATAAATAATATTAAAACTTTTATGATGAAACACCTGGCTAAAATTATTCACATAAATTAAACAATTTTTAAAGTTATATAGAAAATTTTTAGAAATAAAGTAATACAAATTTTTAAAACATAAATTAATTAAATTTAACTCCATTAAGTAGGAGAAAATATTCTAGTAGAAAAAAAATGACAAATTAATAGTTTTATTCTCAATAAAAATAAAATTCATAAAATTTAAAGTAAACAGCGTATGAATCTCCTTTGAATAAATATAATAGTAAATAAAACAAATCAAGGGAAATTAAAAATTATTAAGGGTAAATTTAAAAATACATATGATTTTTTATTTTCTTATAATTAATTTAAAAAATGAATAATTTTTAATTATTAATTAAAAAATTTTTTTAATATAAAAGTAGATATTAATCCATTGAGACAAAAAATCGACAATAGAATCCCTAAACATACATTACTTTTTAAGAGCTTAATGAAAATTAAGGATTAAATAACTTGTATAGTCCTGGAAAAATTAAACTTAATATTGGATTAAGAGACAAACATATATAAAATTCTGAAGTTTATATAAGAGATTCACCATTGTATGATGCAGATCCCGATAATCCATTTTTTACTATAATGAATATGAAATATAATTAGATAGATTTAAATAAGTTTAATTCCTTTTTATAGCAAAACTTTTTACAAAATTCTAAATTTATGAATAATGAAGAAAAATAATTATTTAAAAAATAGCTTTTGAATTAGTATCCTTAATTTGAAAAAAGTTATTTAGAGTCTTATTATTTTCTTTCACATTAGGATTCCAATGACATAAATAAAAATCAAAATGATAATTTTTTAAATATTAATAATTAAGAAACCTTGAATAGTTTAAGGTAAGATTAGCAAGATAATAATGAGCAAATAAATTAAAAAAATTTATAATAAGAATAAGAGGAAGGGTAAAATCTAAACTAAGAAAAAAATAGAAAATAGAAAATAAATTTAATAATAAAATCACCTTAAAAAAGATAAATGTATGCAACGTAAACTTCTCAATCTATACGGAGTTTTTCTTTGTAAAATAATAAAAACAATTATTTTCTTTAATCACAATAAGTTCCTAATGGAGAATAAATAATATCTCCTTCTAAAAAAGGCTTTCGATAAAAATTATAATAGTAAATTCCTGGTTATAGCGACTAAAATACATTAGATTCCCTTAAAATAAATTAAGAATTAGATAAAAATTAAAGTTCGACTTAGGAAAATTTAATAAATAGGGCAAAATATTTGAGTAAATCGAACCGAATAGACATTTTAAAATAAAATAACTAAGGATTTTCCCCGAAAAAACTGACAAATTCTGCATAAAAATATAATACCTTAAATTCAGGTGGAAATAATAATCATAAATATAGCTACTTGTATAGAAAATATGATAAAAAACTGTTGGATTAAATTAGAAATTAAGATGAAGAAAAAGAGTAAGTTAATTTTTCAGTTACAGGATTTAACTAAACTTCTCCTTAAAAATTCAAAAGCGATTAAAGCATTTAAGCATTTTAAGAGTAAAAAATTATAAATATAAATTAATAAAATTAAAAGGTTATCTACAATTTTTTTATATAATATTATTTTAATTTGTTATTAAATTTAAATTAAAATAATTGTTAATATTAGACAAGCATAGTAATATTGCAATTAAAATATTATTATTATTTATAAATTTATTTTTAATTTCAAGGTTGAAATAATATTCTTAGTAGTAAAAGCTTAAAGAAAATAAATAATAAGATTAAAATTAATAATAAATTGATTAAAATAGTTAATTAAATTAAAGACTAGCCCATAATTTTGCAATTTCTTAATAAAAGTAGAAAAAACAATCCGGAAAACAATAATAATTTTTTATAGGCCTTAATAACTAAACCGAAAATTGGAGCAATAAATAATTCGAATCAGAAAACGAAAAAAATAGTTTAAACTAAATAATTTTAACTAAAATTTGATTTGTATTATTATTAATTGAATAAAAAAAAAACTATATATTCTTTGATTAAATTAATTAATTTGCAGTTTAAATTTTTTTTTTTTATCAATTTGAAAATTTATTACTTTGCTTGTATCAATTTATTTTTTTATTTAATTTACCTTAATATACAAGTTTAATTTTATAATTTTTGATTATTTTTAACCATTTGATAGTTCGAATTTTCAGTATTAGGTTAAGGCAATTTCATTATAATAGCATGTTAAAAATTATACTAAAACTATTTTTATTTAGAATTAATCACTTATTTTTAAATTAAAATCAATTTGAGTGATTAAAATTCGTTTAAAATATTGGTAAGATTTTTTTATAATAATTATTAATCAAAAAGTTTTCAGATTTAGAATCATATCAATTTTTTGAAACAAATAAAGTAAATTAACCATTATATAAGCTTAAATAAATTATAAAAGTAATTCTTAATTTTCTAAAACACCTATTAAATATTAAATAGTATAAATTTGAAAATTAAATTTGTGGTACAATATAATTATCCAAAGTTATGTTGAATACATTTTCGTCAATTATAATTATCAATTAGTTATTTTATATTCTAACTTATATTATTTGAAATAAATATTAAAGATTTTTAAAAGATTAAATATATTTTTATAATAATTTTTTTCTATTTTAAGAATAGAATATTTATAAATTAAATGATTTAAACTACCGTATAAAGTGTTCTAATCCATAAAATTACTGTATTTAAATTTATATTCTCTAATTTTATAATTAATCAACATAATAAAATAATAATTAAATTAAAAAAATAAAAATTAAATAAAAACAAAAAAGACTGACCAAAAATACGAATATAAATTTTATCTACTTACAAACAGTTATAGTATAAAGCAGTTATGACATATACTTTATTATTAGTTTTAAGCTTGATACAGTATAAAATATTAAAAAATTTTTATAATTCTAATTTTAGCAAAAAAATTTACAGCTACTTTATTGATACTACTACTATTATTATTCTAAAAATAAATTAAATTACAGGGCGATTTTAACCTTCGAGTACCCCTAAACGGCCTTTGACAACTACATGGCGAGCAATACCACTTATCATTTAAAGTTATTCAAAGAAAGCGTAATTCGATTAGAGAACATTTATGACCTAGATACTAACGTTTATATTATACCAGGAACATCTGATAATTTAGTAATTAATACTCCAATTTTGGGTGGTAGTGACGGAGAAGACGGAGAAGATGGAGAAGATGGAGAGCAAAATAGTTCGGTGACTTATTTATATAGTCCTACTGTTTTTACGGGAAATGAGTACTTTTAGTGCAATTGGGTGTCTTAGAATGTTTGGGATTTGGAATGTAAATATCAATTTTATAGAAAATTTATTGAAAGTTTATCTATTGTTTTTTATTTTTAGTTTTAGTATTCTTTTTTTTTTTTATTAGAAATTAATAATAAATGTTAACTAGTCAATAATTTA
Source organism: Pseudocohnilembus persalinus (assembly GCA_001447515.1). Lineage (NCBI taxonomy): Eukaryota > Ciliophora > Oligohymenophorea > Philasterida > Pseudocohnilembidae > Pseudocohnilembus > Pseudocohnilembus persalinus. Next base: position 769,947 of record LDAU01000154.1, read on the forward strand.
ATTAAATTGAAAAATTATTAAAAACTTTTTATTAACAAATTATCTTTCAATATAAAATAATATATAATTATTTAAATAGTTTGGGGTTAGTACAAACCAGCTGATGTTTCAGAATTTTTGATATATTTTAAGGAACATTTGAGTGAAACTTATCATTTGCTTAAAATTGAGTATCTTAATAACGCTCCTACTCACGAATCTGCGTCATACCCGGATATTTAAACATACGTAGATAGTTCTATGAATATTCATTTTAGATTTGCAGAAGAATATACCGTAGAAGGATATATTGAATTTGCTGATCAAGATGATGATCCATTATTGTATTATGTTTGTTATATAAAGGACTCAGTAAATTAATGTTTAAAAAATGTTGACGGAGAAACTTAACCTGAAGATATAGAAAGTGGATTTGATACTATTTCTATTTAGTATGATGAGCCTACATAATTTTTTTAAATTAAATTTAATGCAACCTAAGAATATTTTAATACTTTTTCCGCATTTTAAATATGTGCTTATGATTTGATTGAGTTTGGCTGTTCTAATGAATTTAATTTAAATTTTACAAATACGGTTCCTTATTTTTATGAAACTCCTGAAGTATCCGATGGAGAAACAGATTTATTAAACCCAGTTACACCTCCAAACACAAGTTTATAAGAAGTATTCAACAGTTTATACGTTCACCCAATTCCTAATGTGTATATAGAATTTGCGATAAAAGAGTATTTTTTTGACTATGATAATGATCCAATAACGATGGTACCTTAATATTACAACTATACTAGTAACGAGTGGATAAATTACCCTACAACTTATGATGATGATTTTGACCTATGGATAATTTTTAACTATACAACTTAATCATTTTAGGGATTTCCCGAAATGGAATTGTTAAATACTTACTAAGAAGTTAGGGCCTAGGCCTGTGACTACGGGTCTTGTCTGAATGCACTGGTTAATATTTCATTTTTTAATAATATTCCAGATTTTAATAGCGCTATTAATACGACTTAAATAATTGACGGATAAGCTTCAAATCCATAAGTGGGCCAATTAATTACAATTTAACTTTTTTAGGAATTGGCAGTCGATTTAGATAAAGATGAAATTTTTTTTTACATATATTATGCGGATTAAGGCGATTATGACGCAGGTAATTGGAATCCTATGCATGATGATTTGTCTTTGCATCAATGTATAGCCACTTATGGCCCTACTCACGTTGAAAATGCAGGGGAAGAGTATATTGGTAAAAAAAAAAAAAAAATTATAAAATTATAAAATTATAAATTTAGAATTTTATAAATTTTGAAAATCTAATAAAAAATTAATATGCAAACTTTAAAATTAATTTTTTTATTTTAAAGATGCCGATGGAGAAACACAAATTGTTTAAGGTTGTTATCTTAAAGATAGTGATGGAAATTTAATAGATGGTATCACATTGCACAATGACTAATGGTTAACATATAGTAGAGAAAGTAAATATATAATAGGAACTGCTCCTAGTGAATTATAAGATAAATTTTACTATTTAAAAATAATGCTCGGAGATGCCTGCTAAAATAGTACAGGGGAATTTGTGTATAAATTAGACTATTATAACTACGAACCTGAGTATAATTCAGAAATGGTTTCACTTTAAAATACTTTTTACGATTAAGTAGGAATTGCTAAAGTTAATAAAGCTATGGCTTTTGAAATTTCTGAAAGCATTATAATAGATAAAGATAGAGACGCTTTAAATTATACCTATTTTTACAAGGAAGACGGCGAAACTGAATGGAAAGAAAATGATGATTTTTTTTTAAAAGGAACTATAGAAAATTAAATTATTAAATTTGAAGGAATTCCTGATAAATCTTATTTAAATACAGTTTTCTGGTTTAAGATAGTAGCTTTTGATGGGTATAAATACAATATAGAAAGTGACAGTCTTGTTTTAAAATTAGATTTTTAAAATACAAAACCTTATATTAATGAAGACGCAGACACACTTTAGGATCAATTTGATAGATAAAATCCAAATCCATAAGTCGGATAAGTAGTTAAATTTTAAGTATTAGATGAATTATTTTTAGACAGGGAAGGTGATAAATTAACTTATACTTTTGAATTTTATAATAATGCAACCTCATAATATGAGCCAATTTATAATTAATGGCTCGGTTTTAATGAATTATTCTTTTATTTTTATGGAATTCCAACGATTGAATACATGGATTTATACTATTTTATAAGAGTTAAGGCTACTGATGGAAATGCTGATAGTGATTTTCTTTCCTTTTACATAGACTTGACTAATAATAAACCTGAAATTAACCCTCTTATTCCTACCTTTTAAGAATAATTTGATTTAAAAGTTCCTAATTGTTATAAATATTTAGGAAAAACTTTGACTTTTTCTTTTGAGTTTAATCCCTTTTTTGACTCTGATAATGACAAACTTTACTACGAAGCTTGGTATACCTATGATGATATAAATAACTCTTATGATGTTCTAAAAAATAGCTGGTTATAAGGGAATTCAGATAAACTATTTTTTGTAGGAGTTCCTCCACTTAGTTTAGTCAATAGAAAAATGTATATAAAAATAAATGCTAACGACGGTTTCAAAAAATCCGATGATTTATATATAATTATGAATTTCAAAAATAGTGCACCCACATAAAACCCTTTAATTTCCGCGGATTTACAATAGCAATTTGACGCGATAAACCCAAATCCTTAAGTTGGATAGAAATTGTAGTTTAGTTTAAAATCTGTATTTTTCGATCAAGATAGCGATCCTTTATACTATTATTCTGAATATTAGGTAAAAAAAAATGGATCTATTACTTAAAATTGGAAAGTTATGCAGAATGTGTGGTTTATATTTTATGAAGAATAATTACTTTTTTCAGGAACTCCAACATCTGATTTTATGGACTGTGAATTTAATGTTAGGGTAAGCGCTACTGATGGATTTGAAACCTCAAATTTTCTTTATTTCACCATAAACTTAGAAAATAGTCCTCCTTACATAAATAAAAATACCGAATCAATATAGGAGACTTTTGACTAAGAATATCCTATTACTCAAGTTTACTAATCAATTAAATTTACTGTTAACGGAGATAAATTTTTAGACGACGACAAAACTGACAAACTTACTTTTGTTGCTTAATATAAAGATCCTTCTACTAATTCCTGGAAAATATTAGCAAACGAGTGGCTAACTTTTAATTAGTAAAATTTCCTTCTTAAAGGAGAAGCGCCCGAAAGTATGATCGATAAAGTTTTTTAATTAAGATTTTATGCTACTGACGGATATAAAAATTCCGAATATGATTATCTAAATATCAATTTTTTTGACATTTCTCCTCAACTTGGAGCCAATTCCTAATCTGGCTAATAATAACTAGCTTATTATTTGTAAAATGGACTTACGAAATTGGTAGTTGATAAACCTTTTAGTTTTACATTGTACGATGATACTTATCAAGACGACGATAGTCCTAACTTATAATATACTGCTTACCTAAAAACTAGATACCAATTTAACTCCGAAGACTACAAAGTATCACACCGGTAAGAATTTTCATTTTTAGAAATTTTAAATAATTTTGATTAATTTATTAATTTTTTTTTTATAAATTTTTATTATATATTAAATAACAGGAGACTATAATAAGATCCTAACGATTAAAATGACCCCACTTACAGGTATTCCTGTAGAGCAGATAGTGAAATTTCCAATAAATACCCTTGGGACCCTAAGTGGTCAGATAAAATTCTTCTTTAAGGATCTGCATAAGCAGATACTTGGCTCAAATTTAACAAAGAAGATTTGAAATTTTCAGGAGTGCCCTAGGGACATTAGGTCGGAGATTATTAACTAATAGTTGAGGTTTCAGATGGAGTTAAAAAATTTGATGATATAATTTATTTTAAAATATGTAATACTTCTCCTTACGTAAATAGTAAAAAAACTCTTTAATCTTAATTAACAAAACAGCCCAAAATTAATTAGCAGTGGACAATTGATTTAGATCCAGAAACTTTTATTGATAATGATTATGATAAATTGACTTATGAGGCCGTTTAAGAAGACGGAAGTCCTTTACCTGGATACCTGAAATTCAGCCCAGATAAGTTTAAAATTTCAGGTAAATTCCCTGAAATTTCGAAAAAAGAAGTTAAAAATTTTATTGACGCTTTATTTTACTCCTCTGCTATCAGAGTAAAAATTACTGCCACTGATCCTATAGGCGAAAAAGCTTCAGATTTATTGGTAATTGAAGTATAAAGTACCTTTGAATATGCTTTGTCTATAATAATATAAATTTTAGGTAAAAATTTTTTTTTATAAATTTATCAATAAAATATTTTATTTTAAAAATTTTGTATTAAAAGGGTACTTAACTATATTCCTCGGATTTATTAAGTTTAGGCCACTTCTTTTTGCAATTTTTTGTAAAAGAAAATATACATATCATTACTATAATTAAGCCGTTGTCGGAATTCCTTTTGAAAAATAAATCTCCTTCATCGGAGGAGAAACTTATTATGCATAGATAATTTGGGCTAAATTTCTTTATATTTAAAAGAAAAAAATTTAGGCTTAAAATTTTAAACTGCCCAAAGATCAAAAAATTGATGTGGGTAAATGGGTTTATCATTTATTTATTTCAGAAGATCTAGTTTTCAATAAATAATTATTAATGTAAGAACTTTAGGAAGCAAAATAAACCTTAAAATATGATAGTAATTTTATGAACCTTATAGATAAAAATGGCTAAAAGACAAACTTGTATAAAGTTTTAAAATACATGGTATATATAGAAATTATATCATAGAATAAATAATTATCTTAAATAGCAGAAAGCTTGAAAAAATAAATTAGCATAGATTTTGCACAGGAAAAAATGACTTCAAAATACAGTTAATTGGATTAAAATTAATAAAGTGTAAAAATATATAATGGAAAATAAAATAGCACTTAAACTCCTAAAATATATAAGGATTGGTATCACCCTATATGTCAATTTATTTATAGCAATATTTCAGGAAATAATAATCTATTACAATACAAAAAATTTTCTAAAATTTATGTCAACTAAAAATATTTAGATTAAGTTTACGACGAATTGTTTTAAAAAGTTATGTTATAAAAAAAATAAGATAGGACGGCGCTTCCTTGTCAATAAGTTACCGATTAAAATAGGATTTAAAATATAAATTTTTTAAGAAAATTTATAATAAGTTCCGCTTAAGGAATAGATATTTTTAAGTACACAAATCCTCCCGAAATTTCTTCGGGCGAAAATGTTATCATGCATATTAAATAATTGGATTACGTTTAAGCTTTGTAAAAAGTAGAGGTTTTCCGACTCTCTGATAAAATAAGGTCTATGTTTCCCTTTTTAAAATTGGACTACAGATTGGTTACACTTTCGGAAAATTAATTGTTACCTAACTGGTTAAGTGTTGAGTAATTATAAAATAAATTTAGTCTATATATTATTTATTATAGTTAATTTTAGCTTATCTATTAATTTTTCACATTTTTTTAATAAATCGAATAGATAAAAGCATGACACCATAATTATAAAGGGAACTCCAACCATGAATGATATAGGAGAAATTAAAATTTAACTCTTGTGCACTAGCGGGTTTATTTTGAAAGAGTTTTTTATTCGAACATTTACGGCCGAAAATGCTAAATTTATAAATTGGGATGAATATAAAAAAGATCATAAAGTTAAAAAAATTAAAGATAAAATAAATGCTACTGAATAAGACATCAATGGAGATTATAAAAAAATGTATATTAATCAAATTGAGGGCTACGATTTTTCAAGAGAAATGTCTGATGATGAACTTGATTCAGGTTTAGAAAAAACTCCATAAATAAAAGAACAATACAAATAAGTTAAAAATAAAGTAGTATAGATGGAAATAGCCAAAAATAAATAATTAAAACCTACTAACAAATAATAAATAAAGGCAATATAGGAAAAGAGAGTAGCTAAAAAGTAGCATTTAATGGGAGCATATGGTAATACTTAGAAATAAGAAAATAAAAAGAGATAATCACATATAAAACAAATAAGAAAAACCAAAAGTTAGCTAAAATCAATTCTTGATATTAATTGATAAAATAAAAAAAAGAAAAATGAAAAAATTGTAACTTTTTTTTTCTTATTTAATTTAAATTTTTTTATATTAAAAATAAATAAAATATACAAAAGCAAATATATATTTATATAATTAAGTAAAATTTTGATTATTAAATGCTTTAAATTTTTTTAGAATTTCAATTTTAAATAATAGCTTTTTAAAAGATGTTTAATTATCATTATTTCAATTGTTAATTTTGTAAAACAACTATTTTTTTTTTAGAAAAAATTAATTCAAGTTAGTACCTTTTTTAATAATATACATATTTTCAAAAAAAAATTAAAAAAATAAAATATAATTTTCGATAAGTCAATAAAGCATAAAATAAAAATAAGATAAATTATAATTAGAATAAAGAACTTCAACATATAATGAGCTATTACAATAAAAAAAAAATCGATGATGTTAGCAAAATTAATGGTAAATAAAAGTATTATATTATAGTGTTTAGTTTTATGTAGATTTAATAATATATAATTTAAATTTAAAATTATTAACAATATAATGAAATAAATTTTATATATATATAAATTGTATTATTTTCATATTATAATAGAGACCGAAAGTATAGTCGTCGATAATGATAAAAATAAAGATAAGTAAGAAGAAGGTATATCAAATTTTTTTAATAAATAAAAAGAAAAATAAAGTTTAGAAGATAGAAAGAGGTAAGCTAAAAATTTGAAATTTCCTTTAATTTTAATTTGATATATAATTTTAGGTAAAAATCTAAAGATACTGTTTAAAAAAATTATTCAAAAATGACTGAAAAAGAAAGAAATGATGAATATTTTAGGTAATTATTTGTATTTTATTGTAAGTATCAATTCTTATTTGAAAAAAAATTAAAATTAATAAAATTTAGGAGATATGACGAAAACGAAAAATTGAAACACAGCTAAAAAATTTTAGAAAAAAAAATAGAAATTAGTTAAAGTCATTTAAATAATTTACAGAATTAATTTAATAGCACTAAGAGAAGAACATAAATACCAGAATAAAAAAATGAAAGCAAATAATTTTAAAAAGAAACCGAACTAAAAAAGCTTTAAGAAGAAAATAAAAGACTTCATGAAAAATTAAAAAATATGACTGAATACATAAAAGTAATATATAAAATTAAATATTATATAATATATAAATTATAATGATAATAAAATATATAAAAATTATTTAAATTTTTAATTATTAATTAATTCGTAGCCATAATAAGATATAAGAAAAGCCCATAGAGCCATAGGAAATGACCCGAAATATAGTAAAACGGACTTATAATAAAAATTTGACACTTTAAAGAAATCTTATGAATTGCTAAGAAAACAATTACGATAATAAGAAGATAATACCAAGGGCTTATAAATGACTTTAAATAGCAAAGTAATAATGTTAATATTTTTTACAAAATATAAATGTCATTATATTTATATTTTTTTATTTATTTTATTTTAAAAGGTTCAAATAACAACAAAAGAATAACATGATAAAAATTTAAGGGTAGTTGGATAATAAGCATAAATAGATGAATTAAAAAAATAATCTGAAAGGCTAAGAGAAGACTTAGATAGAACAAAATAAAGATGCGCAGAATTAAATGCAAATAATAGAGATTTGCTGGAAAAAGTAACTGATTTGGAAAGGTCTAACAGGTAATAATAATATAAAATAAATATAAAAAAATTTAAAATTATTTTATTAATTATTGTTTTAGATTATTAGAGTTAAGTTCTGAAAATGCACACGAATTATAAGAAGAAATAAATAATTTGAGAAAAGAGAAGGACAGAGTAGAAAATTAACTTAAAGATTTAGCATAATCACCTTTTTTTAGAGTATTATAATTAAATATATATTTAAACTTATATTTGTTATCATTAAATAATATTTTTTAAAAAGGGATAAGAAGAAAAAATCAATAGTAGATAGTAAATCAACAATTTATCTGAAGAATTAAGACAAAAAACGGAACAAAATATTAAATTACAAGCTTAAAGAGATGAATATAAAAATTAAGCTACTACTTATAATGAATAATACATACAATTAAAATAACTAGTAGAATCATTGAAAGAATAAAATATCTAACAAAAAGTTAGTTTGGACACCCAAAATAAAGTAAAAAAGATAAATTTTAATTTATTTTAATTTTTTTTCATAAATAAAATATTTTTTCATCATATTTCAATTTCTTTTATCATATTTCATATTTGTTTAACTATTTTTTTTTTTATTTTTTTTTAGTAAATGGCTCCTTTTAGAGAACTTTAAAGAATGGACCCAGAAGTTTATTTAAAAGCGCTAGGTTCAGTTAAACATAAGAGTGAAGGCCCTGATTGGGCCTAGTATGCAAATATGGAAGAAGAATAAGAATTAAAAACTTATTCCTTAGAAGATTAAAATTAAAAACTTAAGGAAATGCTTAATCAAGCGAGATAATCTTATGGTAATAAATAAAGTTTAAAATAAATTATATTTATTTTAATAATTTCATTTTTAAATTATTTAAATTGGAATGGAAATGAAATTTATAAATTTTTAATGATTTAAATAGGTGAATTGGCCATATAATTAAATAAAATTGAAAATATGTACCATACTTAAGTTGATATTAATAAAGAAAGTGAAAGACTTCATAAAGTAACTTTATATAAATTATTAAAAATGATTTTTTTATAAATTTTCTTTTATAAAACTGATTATGAAATATTTCATATTAGATTCAAAATTGTAAACTGGAATTATAACTTAAAGCAGCTTTATCTAGAGCAGATGAATTGGCTAGAGTAATATTTTTTCAAAAAAAAATAAAAAATTTATAAATTCTAAAAATTTATAAAAAAGCTTGCAGATTTAAGAGGAGTAAGAAGTGTTAATGATAAATATGAGTAAAAAATAATTTTATATATATTATTTCATATATTTTTATTATAAATAATAATAATTTTAAAAGGGATAAAAAAGATGTTATTTATGTTGGTGAAAGTAATTCTAAGTTTGACCCTGATGATTTAATGACTGAGTTAGGTGATAAGGCTTAAAATTACTTTGATCTTTGGATTGGATAAGTTTATATAGAAGATGCAAATGTGGCTTACGCCACTGATGGATAGGTAAAATATTTAATTTCATAATTTTTTTAAATTTTTATAATATTTATTTATTTGATTTTAAATAAATTTAACTATTAATTTATTGTATTACTGTAATTCTAATTTTAATTTACAAAGTAATTTTTATTCATTGGTTTGTAAATTATAAAAATTGCAAAAAGCATTTTTACTACAGGAGTATAATTATTATTTTAAACTTAAGGAAAATATATTATTACATACACTATTAAAATTTTATACTAATTATTTACAAAATATTAAAATTTTAGATTAAAACTATGAGAGATAATATATCATTTGCCACAGTAGATTTTTATGACCATGATACCCAACATACTCATGTCGCTTAGTATATAATTATTATTTAATACTAAAAGTGATTTTAAATAATTTTTAATAATTATAAATTTTATAAAAGGGGTTTAAATTCAGATTATAATTTGTAATTGGCTTTTAAAGTAGACTAAGATTAATCCCTAATCAATTATTTAAGAAATGGATACCTAAAAATAGAAATTTTTGCAGCTTTGGGTATAGATGCTATAAAACTGGGTTCTGCTAACGTTTCATTGTCAAAATTACTAGAAAATACAGACGCTGAAAAGGTTTCCAGAATTTGTGGAGATGAAATATTTTTATATGCTAAAAATGACTAAAATAGAAATATAGCATAAATATAAATTAAATATAAAATGAGATTCTCGATATACAACACTTTAAAATGGATTAACGATTTAGAAACTCATATTACTGGAGAATAAAGATATAAATAATTAGAAGCTGAATAAAGATAGGAAAATGTAATTTAAGATTATTTTAATTAATTCAAGTTAAAGAATAATTATAAATTTTTATATAGGTGGAGTAAAAAGAAAGAAAATTAACTATAGTTATTGAACAAGGAATTCAACTGCCTGCAAATTCAAATTCATTTGTTTATTATCAATTTAATGGCGAAGATTTCTATTCATAAACACAATTTGGAGAAAACCCTAGGGTATATTATAATACACTATTTTTCAATAAGTTTATTATATAAAACAATTATTAATTTATTTATTTATTTAAAATTTTTAATTTTGTAGTGGGATTTCCATTAATAACATATTGTTAACTATAATAATGATTTCATTGCTTTCTTAAAAAGAGAAAGCTTAAAGATAATTATATTTGATGACTCTTAAAACATTTATTCCCACGACCAAACAGATATCATTGGAACAGTTAATGTAGAATTAGAGTCTTTAATAAAAGCACCTTCTAAAAAATTTGAAATTGCAATTTTTAATTCCTACTAAAAAAAATTAGGAACGATGAAATTGAGAGTATTTTGGAATGACGCAATAGAACTCAATGAAAGAATTATAGGCCAAGATAACACCATTAGTTCTACTTTAGAATAAGTAAAAATTTTTAATAATTTTTTGAAAATATTTTAAATTTATAAATTTAAATTAAATTTTTTAAAAGGAAATAACTCTAAAAATAGCCACTGCTTTGCAACAAAGAATGCTCGGCCTAAGAACTGCTTTTTTAATTTTTGATAGAGATTAAGATAAAGTTATAGGATATGAAGATTTCTCAAGTATAAATAAAAATATATTTTTAATTCAATAAAATTTTTAAAAAAAATTTAACTTCTCAAAAAATTTCTATTTATTACTTTAAATTTAATTATTTAATTTTTCATATAAAAATTTCCAGAAACTGTTTAGGAGACTTTGAATTTAAAAATAAGCACTTAAGAAATGGAATTTTATTATAGAAGATTGAAACAGCCGTTTAATGAGGTAGAGTTCAATTTACACTTTTAGAATTTGATAAGTAAAAGAATTGAATAGTAATAAGTGAACTAGGCGACAAGAGGGGGATTATCTACTTAAAAATTCAGAGGGAGCAGATTTAATGACCCTGCTGTTCAAAGTGCTAAATAAGAAATAGGAAACTTAATAAATAAAAAATTAAATAAAGGAATAACTATTATAGAATTATTTAATGAAATTAATACTGGTGATAGTGACGGCTTAGTAGATTTGTATGAACTTAAAGCTTATTTGAGGCAACATGAAATTCATAAAGATAACGATGAATTAGCCTCCTTTTTGGCAGTAATTGATAGAAATAATGATCAATAAATAAATATTTAAGAATTTTTTGAATTTGTATTAGAAGATGTCAACCCTGAATAGGTGAATTTAAAAATTATTTTATAAATTAAAATATTAAATTTTTTATTTAAAAATTAAAAATAATTTAATTAAAATAGATAGAGATATTGAAAAGGCAAAAACTCGGCAGGGGAACTAAAAATGAAGGGAAAATTTAATAAGATGTGGAGGCAGCTAAGAAATAAATTTTGGAGTATATGAAAATGTACAAAATGACTTTTGAGACCATGCATTAAAAAATGGACCTCAATGAAGATAATTATGTATCACCAAAAGAGTTCAAAAATTTTTTTTTAAAAGAGTAAAATTTAATATTAAATATATATTTTATTCTATATAATTTGCTTTAATATTTATTAATTTATATCTTAAATATAGATTTTCTCATTAAATAAATGAGGTCACTTTGAATGCCTTGGTTTATAATTTCGATTTAAATAAAGTAATAAATAAATTAACTAATATAAAATTTAATGTTAAAGAGTATATAATCAAATATTATTCTAGGATGGATTGGTAGATTTCAATGAATTTGTTAACTAAATGTAGCTAGCTGTCCGAGAAATGGATAAAAGAGAGTATTATTACGCCTTATTTTCGGGATCATAAACATCCATAAAAGAATCGACAAATTAGGTATTTGATAATTTTAAAAAAATTCTATTATAATTTTAAAAAATTAATTTTTTATCTAAATTATTAGGCTGTATTAAATGGAATCGCCTTGTATATGTAAAGCAATAATCTGACTATTGATTAACTATTTAATGTTCTTGATTAAAGGGGATAAGGAAGATTGTAAAATAATTTAAAAATTCTTTTATTTAATTTAAAGTACAAAATTTAATTTATAAAAGAAATAAAAATGACTTGCAAGTTCTATTTAATAATAAATTAAATATCATACTTTAAGAAAATGAATTTTAGGACTTATTTGAATATATAGATAAAGATAGAAATGGATTTATAAATATATAAGAATGGGTTAGGTTATTAAGTCCAGAATTAAAGAAGTTGAAAAATTAGTAATAATTTACATAATTATTAAAATATTCTGTTTTAGTTAAAAATAAAATTTATATTAAATTAGAATTAGCTCAGGTAGAGGAAATTAAAAGGTAAGTTAAGCTGAGTAAAGGAGATTAAAAAAAACTCTAGAGGATTTTGCATAATCCAAAGTTAATTTATTATTCAAAATTTACCAATAAAATGAAACTGGAAAAGGAATAGTACCAAGTGTAAAAAATAAGAAAATTTAATTTTAATAATAAATTTAAAATAATTTGGATTAAATATATTATGTTTTATATGTTTTGTTTTAATAAAAATTTTGTATACAGAAAATCTGGAAAAAAGCATTAATTGATAATGGAATTCCATTACTGGATAGAGATTTAGACACAATATTAAGAGATACTAATATTGTTAGAACTGTAAATATACCATATATTTATTATGTTTATTAAAATTATATTTTTATAATTATAAAAATAAAAATAAAGGATATTGTTCACGATTAAGTTGATTACCTTTTCTGGTTAAGCGATATAGATGAAGATATAATTAAAGATTATAAAATAAGTGGAGCGAAATTTAGTGATGCATTAAAATTGTCAAAAAATGTTTTCTAAAAAATTCAAAGATTAGCTTAACAAAATAAAATGAATTAAAGGTAAATATAAAATTAAATATAATTAAAAAAATAAATCCTAATTCTTTGTATTTATATTTGTTTTAAAAATATATTAAAAGAGATCTTTTCAATAAATTTGATGTAAATTTTGATGGAAGAATTAGTATTAATGAACTTGAAAAACCTTTGTAAAAAATGTTTTCTTTGAGTGAAAATGAAATAAAATAGGTCTTAAATGCTGTAGACACTGATGGGGACAAGGAAATAAGTTATGCAGAATTTATAACTATTTTAAACTATGATAGGGCATGAACATATTTTGTTAAAATTAAAAAATATGGTTATATCTATATTTTACATTTTTGAATTTATATTTTATTTGATTATTATATTAAATAATACTTAATTTAAAAATAATATATATAATTCAAATATTTACAAGACTATGTATAAATTATTTTAGGAATCATAAATTTAGCATAACTTTAATTTTTTGGGCCAAATCTTCTTTTGTTTTTTCATAAACTTATATAGACTTTTTAACCTGTCTATTAAGATTTATAAAAATATTAGTTATTTATAATAAAAACTGATAAAAATATCCAAAATACTATGATGTTTAATTATAAATATAATTACTCTTCTCCTTCGTTAGGACCTTTTACTTATAATCCAGACTCATTAGTCCTATCCAATGAGTCTTTCCTTATTTTAAACCTTAGTTTAACTATAAACTCTCTGTTATATATTTTCATTAATTCTGCTTGAATATGTTCAATTAAAATGTTTTTATTTCTACCCTTTAACCCTATAAGAAATAAATTTATTTTGAAAATTAAAATATGCCTAAATTTATTAAGAAATAATTATATGTATAATCATGTACCCGCCAATAGTCCAACCTAAATTTTGTTTCTAACATCAAAATCATATTTTATCATAATCAAGCCATCTGATCTTTCTACGAATTCTAAAAATGCAAATTTTATTATAAATTGTCATATTAACATTAATTTATGATATTCAAATTATTTATATAAATTAATTTACCTTTTAATTAAATTCCTACTTAATACGGAATTTCATAGTAAAATCTATTAAATAAGCAACTTTTTGCTATTTCTTCTAATTAATCAACTACTGAATTTTCACTATTTGCTTCTGGGTTAAATTACCAATCATCTAAAAAGAATAAAAATTTTTATTTTATCTATTTTAAATATAAATTCAAAACTATTTGGAATAATAATTTAAATTACTTTACTCGGCCTCGCTTTCTAAATACCTATAAGTTAAATTGATATAAAAATTATATATATCATAATAATTTAAAGTATATTTGATTTAAATAATTGTTTACTTTTTTAAAGAATCAATTCCAAAATTAGTTTTTGCAGATACAAAAAAGGTTTGATCAAATTTACCTAAATCTTATATTTCACTTATTTGTTCACTTAATTTCTATCTGTTTGTGCATTAATCCATTTTATTAATTACTAAAATCTTTTTTATAAAATTATTTAAAATATTTATAAATAATAAGTAATTAATTTACTTACCTTTGGAATGGGTTTACTCATGATGGCTTCATTACCACTATCATTTATTTAACTTGTATATAATTATACTTGTTTTAATAAATCTTCAATACTAGATTCTTAATTTTATAGTTCATCTTTTAGATTAATTTTATTAAGAAAATCTTACTATATTTAATCATATTCCATTCTATTTAATCTAAGATAAAAATAAAAATGAAATTTTATATTAAATCTAATTTTCTTCAAAAATTTAAATAATAAAATAAGTAGATTTCTTTTTTTATTATTATTTTTAACCTTTTTAAAGACTCTCTAACTTCATCAGTAACTGTTTTATTTGCATCTACAACAAAAATTACCCTTTTACACTCATTAATTACACTCCAAGCTTTTGTAACAAAATAATTAGAACTTTTGTAATTCTTAGTTATTCCTGGTGTATCATGGAATACAACTTAAGTACTATTTTCAAAATTAGTATAAAAACCAAGAATATTTTCATAGGTTGTACTTTGTTTGTTACTAGTGGCCTTTAAATAATTAACAATAAATATGCTACTTAAATAGATATTTTAGTATAAAAAAAGGAGTCGTGTAATTTAATTTTTAATAATTTTACTGAAATATTTTTTCCAAGAATTTTATTGAATAAACTCGATTTTCCCGCATTTGGAGGTCCTACTATAGCTGTCTCCAAATATTTACTATCATCTGGAGATATAACTTCCAATTTTTTCCCTTCTTATGGCAAAAATTTTTCATACTAAACTTCTTATAAAGGAGTCAAAAATCTAATTTTTAATTGAAATAAATATTTATTATTTAGCTCATTATATAAAAAAAATTTAACCATAAAAATAATTAATAGGAAGATTATATTTTTAATTAAACGTTTAAAGTATTAATTTACTTAGGTGGCCTTTCATATGTATAAATTTTATTATTTTAATCCTCTAAATTTTTAGGATGCTAAATTGGATAGTAATTAGGTTTTTAAGTATTTTTTTATTATTATTTCTATTATTATTTCGTTTTATGGATTTTTTATGCTTGCTAAAACATTTTAGTCTTTTTTTCATTGGAAAAATGAAAGATATTAATAAAGTTTTTTATCATATTTTGGCTTTTTTAACTTTTTTAAAATTTTACTTATTTTAGTTTTTAATAATTAGAATTTTGGGAATTTATAATTTTAATTCTGATAGATAATGTAATCGTATAATCAATTAATTATTTCTTATAATTATTAATTTGAGTTATTTAATTATTCTGATAACATTCTGCATAAAATGTAATAATTTTCAGAATATTTAAATAAAAATATAAATTATAATATTAAATATGTAGGGGAATATTTTTGACAGTGACGATGATACATACGGAACCTCTAAATAATAGTAGAATATAAATAATCTAAAATAATACAAACAGGAATAATACTTATAATCAAATGCAAATTTATAAGAAGATCAATAAGACTTATAGCAAAGTAATTATTTTGAATAAGAAGATGAAGAAGATTAAGATAAAAAATGGGAAGAAGAATATACTAAGGATATGAATATAGTATAATTGGCAGAGTATTAATTAAATAAATTAATATAATAAATAAGTATTTGTTTTGATTTATAATTTTTCTGAATTTTTAATATAAATAATTATTAGTTATATATTTGGTTACTAGGATTTTTATTTTTTTTATTAAATTTAGATTTAATTTTAAAAAAACGGAAAAATAACTTGATGATTTATGTATAAAGTTCAAATTCAATCTTTCAAAAAGAGGCATTTATCAACATTTAGAAGATTAACATGGTATCAGGGAAATTTGGGAAGATGACTGGTACGATACATATACTGAAGATTGGTTTACAAAGTAATTTATTATAAATCTAAAAATATTATTAAATTATCAAGATAGTTTGATACTTAAATATTAAATTGGTCGAAAATTGTGAAATAAATTTTAAATTATATTTTTTTAAATAATTAATTAGAAACATAATAATACCTATCTGAATATATAAGAAAAATCCTAATAAATTAATTAATCTACAATCTAAAAATCTCAGTATTTATAATCAGATATATAAATCAAAATTTAGATATCTATATAATAAAATAATATAATGAATACTTATTTGATACTAATATTTATAATAACAATAAATATTAATTTTTAGATGGGTTATTGTTTGTTGGGAATAGGGAGAAGAATTTTAAAAGCTAAAATTATGGTTTCAGTCTGGGTGTTCTTTTTGTAACTAATGGTTGAAAGAAAATAAAATATTTTTTGATTATTTAGATTCTGAAAGAAAAAATCTCATAGCAAATCTATCCTAGTTGAAGATGGAAAAAATAAAAGCAGAATAAAATTTTAAAAAAGAAGAGCTGTTAAGAAAAAAAGAAGAATAAGAATAATTAAATTTGATTTTATTAAATAATAAAAAACCAAAACCATGATTTTATAATTATTATGATAACTTTTCATTATTATATTATAAAACTTATTAAATATATTAACTTAAAATTTTTATAAATATTATAATATAAGTGGTTTTGAATTTTAATAGAATTTAATAAATGAAGTTGTAATAATGGGAGCATTAAATTAATTAACTTAAATAATTAATAATAATATTTAAAAAAACAACAATTTTTAAATTATTAATAATATAACTTTTGAAAAATAAAAAAAAATCTACCTATTCATACATAAGACATATATATAAAAATGGAAGAATAAAAAACTTTAGACGAAATGAATTTAGAAGAATTAAGAAAATTAATGTAAAGTGAAGGTGCTGTTATTAAGGTAATACATATTGTTTAATAGTATATCTTAATAATTATAAATAAAATGTACAACATGATAGAAAAAATTGATTAAATGAAAAAAGATATTAATTAATAGTAGAAAATAAAAAGATCATAATATATAATATTTATTTTGAATTTTATTTATATATTAAAACAATATAAAATATTTTTATATTATGTTATTGTAATTTATTTGATAATATTATTATAATTATAAAAATCTTTTTTCTTAGCATTCTGATATGAATTAAGAAATGTAATAAGAAATTTAAGAATCTATTTCATCAGGTATTGAAAGTAACATCGCTCCTACTTTTAATTGCGAAGTAAAATTTTTAAATCAAATACTATATATTATGATATTGCTTTTTTTTTGTATATAAATTAAATATATTATTTTTATAATATAAATTAGCTGAAATTAAAAAATTTATTTATAAATATTAATATGTAATTTATAATTAAAATTAAGGCTGCATGCAAACATATAAAAGAGGATTTAGATAAAAAATATGGTCCTACCTGGTAATGTATAATAGGTAAACAAATAATAATTAATATATTTTAATATAATAAATATATTTATTTATATAATTTTATTACTTCTAGGGGAAGGATTTGCTTATAACGTATCAGTTCAAGATAAATCTTTAATGTTTTTATATGTTAATGGAAACTTAGCAGTTTTGGTATTTAAAAGTTGATATTAAAATATATATTAATTATTTTCTTTATCAACGCAAAAGTAAAACCTGTTTATATATTTATAAATTTATAATTTAATAACATATTTATATTTTACAATATTTGCTTGTTTAGTACTTTAGTTCTATTTTATTATATTAATTAAAAAATATTCTCATATTTTTTTTTATTTATTAAACTCCGAAAATGATCAGAAATAAATACTTAAAAATATATTATTGGTCATAATATTTCTGATCTATTAATTTAAAAAATTGAATAAAAAAATATCATATATAAAATAAAATAATTTAAAAAATAAATAATAAA
Organism: Pseudocohnilembus persalinus; assembly: GCA_001447515.1. NCBI lineage: Eukaryota > Ciliophora > Oligohymenophorea > Philasterida > Pseudocohnilembidae > Pseudocohnilembus > Pseudocohnilembus persalinus. Next base: position 788,398 of record LDAU01000154.1, read on the forward strand.
ACACTAAATGAATATTTTAATTAGAAATTTTTAAAAATTAAAATTAGTAAATCAGATTAGTTTACAAAATAAGGCTAATTTTATGAAAAATATCAATATCTACTATTTTGGTAGTAAATTCTAAATTAATGATGTAATTTTTTATAGCATAATATATTTTATTATAAAAACATATTCATATATTCAATTAGTACATATTTATATAAAAAATAAGTTCGAATTAAAGAAAAAACTGTCACCTCTACAATACAAGGTTACTTAAGATGGAGAAACAGAGAGACCCTATACAGGTAAATATAATGATTTTTTTGAATAGGGAGTGTATTAATGTGTGGTTTGCGAAACAGATTTATTTAAAAGCGAATCAAAATATAACAGCAGTTGTGGATGGCCATCATTTTTTAAAGGTAGCTATTTTTATTTTTATGTTAAATAAAAATTTTTTAAAAAACTACTTTAAACTTTAATTATCAGGAATTGAAGATAAAATTAAAGAAAAAGATGATTTTTCACACGGAATGTTTAGAACAGAAGTTTTGTGTAAAAATTGCGGATCTCATTTAGGACATAAATTTAATGATGGGCCTAAAGATAAAACTGGCATTAGATATTGCATAAATAGCGTTTCTTTAAATTTTAAAGCCAAACAAAATTGATAAAATTGATATTATGTATAATGAATGTATATATTAATGATAAAGTTCAATATTAATCTCCATTACTGTATATATTTGACCTATTATAGACATTTTCCAATTAATTTTCATCGTATTACTATTCTTATTATTATTATATTGATTGATCCTAAAATTTATTTTATCCTAAATTATCTAAAAAATTTTCATTGATATCATTTTTTTATTGTTCGTTACTTCCACCTGTATACCAAAAATCTTCATCATCTTTATCTTGAAATTATTATCCAATGCTCTATCTAAAATTATTATTTTATTTACTTTATTCCTTTTTTCCTAACCCATATATATCATTATCATAATTATAGTTATTATTTTTATTACTCTAAGATTATAATTTTAATTACTGTTACAATAAAAAATTTTAGTGGTCATTTTGGGATGGTTACTATATTCTTTCATAATTAAATTAACCCTACTATTGTGAGTACTGTTAGTCACCTTATTATTTATCAAATTATTTGTTTAAATTTCTGTCATATTATAAATCATAAGTTGGGTTTAATCCTTGCTATTAATTAGTTCCGTCATAATTTTTGAATAAACTAATAAGTCTGTTTTAGTCTCTCATTTTTTCTTTATATTCTTTTTCTACTTCTAATCTATTAAGCACATTTCTAACATCTCCTAATTTGTCTATGATAGCTTTGGTATCTCTTAATTCTTCTTCTATATTTAAAATATGATCCTCTTTTTTTTTTAACTCTTGCTTTTAATTCTCATTTTCGTTTTTTAATTCCATTTCAATCATTTTTTGATCTTAGTTTTCTTTTAAAACTTGTTCAAAATCAATTTTCATTTATTTTAAATCATCTCTTAATCCAAAATTTTAATCTCTATTATTAAAATTAAATATTAATAATTTTTAATTATTTATCTAAATTTTTTATTATTATGTACTCAAGTTCTCTGATCATATATTCCCTTTCTATCATTTGCCTTTTATATTCATCAATTTACATTTCCGCCATTACTTTTTACTCTATAGCCTTATCTAAAGTTTGTTTTAGCTGCGCACCAACCTTTTAAGCTAGAGTTTAATTTTCTTATTCCAGAAGAAGTTTAAGTTACTCACTTTTTTCGTTTAATTCCTATTTGTATAATTTTATATTATATTTTATAAATTTTTATTTATATAGTTACCTAAATAAGTTGTTCTTTTTACTCCTTTTCCTATATTACAACTTCTTATATATCAGTAATTGAATCCTCTGCCTATTATAATCTAGTGGCTAAATATTAAATTAATTCATCTTTTTAACTTGGTAGCTATCTTCTTTCTTTTATTCTCCTCATTTAATTTTCTGCATTTTCAACTATATTTTCACCACTTTAATTTTTATAAATAAATTTGATTCATTTTGATTAATTAAGAATATATATAAAATTATTATAATTTTACTATTATTATTTTTCTTCTTAATTATATTTTAAGTCTTCATCTTCTTGTTCAACTTAATAGTGTAATTATTTTCCATCTTAAGATGCTAAATCACTATTATTTTCCATGAAAGGTTATATTTTGTTATTTATATTAGTTACTGATATATATAGTTTGTATTTATTTTATTTTTCCTGTTTTAATAAATTTTATTATATAGAAATTTAATTCTATATAGAATTTATAGAAAATTTATGGTGATTAGAAATTTAATAGCAATATAATATAAATTTTTAATAGGAAATGCAAATTTTATAAAGAAAATGGCATATATAAATATAATTAGCTGTATTAACTTTACACAAAATTTGTATTAAAATCGAATATATATTATAAATAATAAAATTATACTGATGTTCATAATACTTTTATTGAATAACCAAATACAAAATGTAAGTAAGTATAGTATAATCGAATTTATATGTTCATTATCTTTTAGGACTCCATGCATTAAAATCAGATTTATTAATATTAAAAGCATACCCACATCCAAAACCAGCTCCAACTAATAATTTTTTAAAAGTAATTAATGGATAATTAAAAAAATATTTTTAATTTATTTAATAAAATATTTATAAAGGATATTAAATTATATTATAATATAGATAATTTTTTCAAAAATTTTAATTCAAAAATATTTATAAGCAGTAAAATAAATTATGAATTAAAATAAAGCTGATAATTTCTATTTATATTAAGTTTCTTATAAAAAATTATACATAAAAAATATGGATGCCATCATCATGAAAAATTATTAATTTACCATTTCCATGAGATCTTTTTAAAAATAATTTAGTGCTCCATCCAATTGCATATCCTACAAAACTAAATAAGAAAAAATCTAATGCAGTTTTATTTAAAGTGAGATCCAATTATTCTTCAATTTAAAAATTTTATACAGATTTATTTGTTTAATTATCCATTTTATGAATTGTTTTACTTATTTATTTTATATATTTTTTATTAATTGCGATATAATAAAGTTCATGTATCTAATATTGGATTCATGAAATATAGTATTAATAAATTATTGTATTAATATATTTTATTAGATATAATTCAGGAATATTAATTAAAAAATTATTTAAATTCATAAGTTTAATTTTAAATATAACTGAATCCAATCAATTGTCTTAAATTATATGTAAGATTAGATTCATTTTTTTATTATAGTTAGAAATTATTTTTCCATATATTTTTTGAACCACATTTTTATAAATTATATTTCACATGTTTTAACTTAAATAAGAATTCTTAACCTTTAAAATAATAATAAAATATTGACTATTAATTTGTAGTATTCTTGTTAATTCTAATAAAAACAAAATAAATATTTAAAAATGAAAAATACATAAAATGAATAATCAAAAGCTGACCAATAGAAATATTACTAAGTTAAAACAATATTAGAATTGCATAAAGATAATATGAAAACAATGAATATTCAAAAAAAATATAAAAAAAACGAATAAGCTTTTTAAAACCAAAATACAAACGGATAAATATAGTTAGACTCCAATTAATATTAATTATAAAGTCAATAAAATTACTAGGATTGCAAAAGTTTTTACCAATATGAATAAGAATAATAGTTAAAAAATAGCTAATATTTATAGTAATAGTAATAGAGAAATAGGTTTGATAATAAAAGTTTATAGGATATTAGTCCAATATTTCCAAAAAATAAATAGAATCTACAGACTGTTTTAAATTAAAATAATTTAAAGGACCAAGATAATTTAAATATTGCGAATAATAGTTATTAAAAAAGTAAAAGGAGAATAGTTAGGAGTCAAAGTAGAAATAGAGGTGGTTCATGTACATCAAGGCACTAAGAATTAGATTTAAAAAATAATTAATAAAATGATAGCGAATTTTAAATAGCAAATAAAACAATATAAATAGACGATTTATAAGATTACGATGATGATCATAGTTTACAATTTTCTGTCAAAAAAAATAAAAAAAATAGTTTATCCTAAACTGTTAAAGAGTGTAGTTTTATAGAGGATTCTCAAGTTTAAAAAAGCACATAAGAAATATAGTATATTTAAGAAAATATGGTATCTTTTTATTAGGAATAGTATGACTCTGTAAATAACAGGTCATCCTATTAAAGAACGAAAATATAAAGTAATCCGTTATAAAATTCAAACTAATTGAGTAAAATAAATTTAGTACACTTATAATTAATTTAAAAATACATTTTTTAATTTTTTTTTAGGTTATAGAACTAGTGCTTCTAAAAAAAATTCTAATAGAAATGAAAAAACTCCATTTTAAGAAAAGAATTCTTAGATAAATTATTCTATTGATAAAAAAAATAAATTTACAAGAAAATAGCATAGTCCAGATAGTAGTGAGCAAAATGATAGATAGTATTTAATTTTGAATAAAGAAGAATTTTATAATACTAATAAAAATGATGTTATAATTCAAAAATAAAAAGATTAGTACACCAATTTTTTAAATAAAAATAAACCAACCATAAATTAGAATACAAATTAAGACCTTTCTTCCTTGTAAAATAGATTAATAAAAACATTTACAGGAAAAAGTCCGGCAGATATTAATTAAAAACCTTAGGTACACAAATTTATAATTCGAATCATTGATTATAAAAAAATAAAATTTTTTTACTTATAATTATTAATAAATGGATAAATTAATTACTATATTTTAAAGAAAAATTAAAAAAATGTTGGAGGAATATTACCATCTATCACCCCCTAGTAAGAAAAAAAAAATAACTAGTCTAAAGCCAGTCAAAAAGATAATATTTTTCAAAAAGGAAATACTTTTAGTACTTTAGATAATTAATTTATAGAAAATATAAATAAAAAAGGCAATGAAAATTTAATGACTTAAAAATAAAATAATACTATAGGTCATAATTCGTCCCATAGACAATTTAAATAGACAAATTACTATATAAAGTAGATTGAACAAAAAAAAAATAATTAAAATAACAAATAAAAAATTTCTCTGTCTGAGTCAATCAGGGATCTTTCTCCTGCTAAAAATAAATAAGGAAGTTAAAATAATAATAATAATTAAAATTTCAGTAATGTTGTAAATATTCCAAGTAAAAATAATAATTATAAATTTATAAATATAATTATTAATTTAATAAAAAAATGATGATATATATATAATTGTTTAGATAATTCTAGTCCAGTGACGAAAAGAGTGAATAAATTGAAAAAACTGTAAGATCTTCATTAAAAAGACAAGGTGAAATATCTTATAATAATTTATTAGAAAATAACTCAATTTATAATTTAAATATTATTTAGGTTTAAACAATTAGTAGGCCATCATCAAGTTATGCACCAAAAATTTAAAATAAATAAAAAATAGATCAAATTATAAGCAGCAAAAAGGTATATAGTTAAATAAAATATAAATAATTTCATTCTTTAAATTTCAAATTTTTAGTAAAATATAGCAAATACCCATTCAATGGTCATGTTAGAGTTTAATAAACGTATGAGTTACCCCGAAAATACTAGAATTTTTATTATGAATAGTAAGGATACTCACATAAGGTAGTGTTTAAATTTATTTGGTTTTAAAGAAAATACAATTAGCAATAGCACAATATATGATTTAAAATGGACTTACAACGATCAAAAGGATGATTATATATCTTTAAATCCAGGACAATATTTTAATCACTTTAAAAATAACGCCGAATTGACCACAAAATCCCGGCTGCTTGTAATTAATAATTGAATCATTATTTATTAAATTAGCACACTTAATTTATATTTTAAAGGTGAATTTAAGAAATAATTAAGTTTATGGAGAAAGTATGATGGATGAATTTTTTCCAAGATGCTATGATTTAGGAAATGAATAAGAAAGATAAGATTTTTCGAATGTAAAAAATTACATTTTTTGATCAAATAATTCAATATAATATTTTATATTTTTCATTATTTATTTATAGGATTTTGATCAAACGGCAATACATAATATGTTAAAAAAATTATATTCACATTACAAATAAGTTTATTCGCAGTTATTTAAATAATTTAAAAAAGAATATTTGAATAAGTAAAATATGAAATAAAATTTAACAAAGGAATAAAAAGAATTAAGAGATCTGAGAAAAGAATAAAACTAGTCTAAAAAATAAAACAAATATAATTTTCTATTTATAGATCATTTTAAAGACACTAGTTAAATTACAGACTAAAGTAAGTATATATTTATATATTACCAAATTTTAACCAATATTAATCTATTTTTAGATTCTATTATAAATATTCCTATTTTAATGGGTATGCTACAGTTTTTAAGAGAAATATAATACTTTAATTGCCCATAAAAAAATTTAATTGAAGATAAAAAAGAAATAAGACCATTTAAAATAAACAAATAAATGCTTGTCGATTTTGCTACAAAATTCTCTCCTCCATATAATTAGTACATTATTATATTTAATTGAATTATAGTATATCTTAATTACTATATTATTTTATTATATTTTAAATATTTACACAGGCAAATACCAGTTATAATAAAATGTTTGGAAATTTATTAATAAACGGATATATTAAAAGAATAAAAAAATTGGGGTAATCCTAGTTAGTATGCTTTAAAAAAAATTTATAACTTATTTCATTATTATAAAAATAATTTTCCCTAATTTAAGACTGAAGGAACTAAAAACGTTTGGGTAGTTAAGCCCTCATTAAATGCAAGGTAATTTAAATTTAAAGTTTTTAATTTTAAACAAAGATAAATATAATATATTTTTTAAGATTTATTAAGAGGTAAAGTTATTTAATTTAAATTTATTTATTTTCTTTTTCAAAAACGGATGCTTTTTTTTTATTTATAATATAGTTTATTTATAAAAAATATACTTTATTAATTTAAACTTTGGTTTTTAATTTTATTTTTATCTCTATATAAATTATTATTATCTTAAAATTTATTTAAGAGGCTAAGGTATTATATTAGTTGATAAAAAAACTGAGGCTTTGGATTCTGGGGCACAAATGGGTGCAAGGATAATTTAAAAATATATTGAGAGGCCATTTATTTTTCCCACAAAACAATTTAAATAGCTTACTCGGAAAAAATTTGATTTGAGACAGTGGGTTTTAGGTAATTAATTTTTAAAAAAATTTGAAAAATAATTGTATGTTTTAATTTAAATCATTTTGCAATTTTATATGTTAAAATTTATTTTAAAAAATAATAAAACTAGTGAAAAGTTTTTAACCGCTAAAAGTTTACATGTTCAAACATTCTTATTTAAGAATTTGTAGTTAAGATTATGATATTAATGATTTAAAGTCTCTTTTAAAGCACTTGACAAATTATACGTTAAATAAATAAAGTTTTAAAAATTAAAATGAAAATGATGAATTTTATGCAGAAGATTCAGTTTGTGATGTAAAAACTTTTGAAAATTATTTAAAATTTGGATATTAATAAGCTAATGACGAAGAAAAGGAAATAAAAAATAAATTTTATAAAAAAATAAAAAAAAATAAAACATTACCCTCCTATAGCAAAAATATAAAACCATAAATAAAAGATATAATAATTAAAACCCTAAAGTCTGTCGACAATTAAATTACACCTAATCCTTCTTGTTTTGAGCTTTATGGATTTGATATATTATTGGTATATAATGAATTTAAATCATTATTTTTTTTTATTACAACTTTTATTGAATAATTAATTTATTTTTTGTACTAAAAATAAAAAGGATGAAAATTTAAAAGCCTGGTTATTAGAGGTTAATTTATCTCCTGCTTGTTCTGAAAGATCTTAATTTTTGAAAAAAATGTTAAATGATATGACATATAATATGTTCAGAATTATTTTAAAAGATGAGTTATAATTTCCTGAAGAAAATGAAAATATTCATTAAAGTTGGGAATTGATTCACGATGATACGCAACTATACTAACTAGCTTAGTAAACTTCAAATAACAATAATAATCAAAATTAGTAAAAATTTAATAAAAATATGAATTAAAATGGAAATGGAAATGGAAATGGTGACTAATTTTCCAATGGGATTAATGGAAATTTATAGTAAAATCTAAGTAATATAGGTAGTTAGTTTAATAGTCAACCAAATTCTACATAAAATTAATAAAATATGTAATTTAATTTTGGTTTAAATAAAATAGAAATTGAAGGAAGTAAAGTTGACGCTAAAAAGGAAAAAAAACTTGATAAATAATATAGGGAGTATTTGTAATATAAATTTATTATAAATAATTTTATAGTAGATTATAATAAATATAAAATTTTACAAATAATGAATTATATTATAATACCTTATATTTTAATCTGATATTTATTACTTAATTAGAGCCGCAATAAAAATTTAGAAGACATATAGAATGCATGTTTGTATTCAGACTAAAAAGTATTTAAAATAAACTAAATTTAGCATTATTATTTAAAAGTATTTTAGAATGATTTTAGCCAAAAAACTAATGATATAACTAAAAAAAGATTATTACGCTATGAAAATCTAGTCTTTTATTAGAATGAAATAGGCTTAAAAATTAAAATAAAAATTAAAATTAAATAAAAGTGCCAATAAAATTTAAGGCTTATTTAGATTTATATAAGCCAGAAATATAATATTAAAATTGAAGTAAACTAAAAGTGCATAAATTATATAAACGTATTATAGAATGATTATTGCAAAAAAATCTTTTTAAAAATAACTTGACTTTATGTTGAAGGTTAGAAAAATAAAACTTTTTTGGAAAATAAGGTAATTTTAACTTATATTATATGAAATTTTTTATAAATTTTTATAAAACAGATTTAGAAAGATAAAAAAATCATTAGTAAAAATTTAGTCTTATTTTCGAATGTTTCAAGCTATAAAATAAAAAAGAATATTAAAAATATAAAGAGAAATGTCTATAAAAATCTAAAAATTTGTTAGAATGAAATAAGCTAAAAAATTAAAAAATAAAATCAGAATAGTCAAAGTAAGATATTTTAATTATTTTTAAAATTATATAAATTTATTATTTTTAGGCTTCAGAGTAGTTAAATTACTTATTACAAAAAAAGTTTAAGGCAATTTTTATTGTTTTATCTAAAAAAAAGGCTGCAATAAATTAAATAAATAATTTGTATCAAAAAAAACAATTAGAACATACAATTTAAGTACTATATGCTACTCAAAAAAAAAGAAATAAGGCTGCAATAAGAATTCAAGGATTATCAAAAATTAAAAGAGCTAGAAGAATGAAAAAAAGGTTAAAGAGACTTAAACTATTGATAAAATTGTAATCCTTTATTCGGATGTTCTTAAAAAGAATATGGTACAAACGGTACTGGCTTAACAGAAAATTTTCCATTTTAACACTTTAAAAGTATTTTAGAATGTTTATAGCGAAATAAAAACTGTTATATTTAAAAAAATAAAAATAAAAGTATATATAAGCGTAAATTGAAGAAAGATAGTTTTATTAGTAAAATCAATTTCAAAGAAAGAGTAGCTAAGGTAGTATAGGAGTAAAAAGTTAAAGCAAACCTTATTATTAATTAAATGGGTTTTAGGAAAATCAACAAAATAATATTTAAAGTAGAAGATAATCATAAAAAACTATATAAAAAACTAATTATACCACTTAAGCCTAAATAAAAATGTCTTCCAATAAATAATAAAACCTTAGTAATTTTTTTTTTATTAAAATTTATTTTATTAAGTTATATATTTTTTAAAATGTTTAATTAAAATTAAATTTACTTATTTAAGATAACTCCTAAAATAATTACGAAAACTAAAATTCCAATCGCTAATTTAGTAATAGTAAGAGTTTCAATATAGCTAATAAGTCTAATATATCTAAAAATAAGCCAGGGATAAATTTTATATAAAAAAATAGGAAAATTGAAAATCCTAACGAAAAACAAGCTCAATTAAAATAATAAATATATGAATAATTAAACTTTGAACTAAAACAATAAAATAAAAAATTTAATGAGTAAGAAGAAAAAAAAAGCAGAACTTCTCAATATAAATTTATAGACGATATAGATGATGATGTGAATGAGATGAAAAATATACAATATAATAATTAATTTTCGAATTTAAGCAATATAAGAGATGATTTAGTGAATATAAAATTCCATTAAACATAGTTTGTTCCTCAAACTATATAGTCTCAAATTACAAATCATAATTTAAGTAGAGGATAAACTCAAAATTCATTTTATAGTAACGATAATTAATTTTTAAATAAGAGGTCTTCGAAAAATATCACAAATAAATAAGTAGAGGCTATAAACCCTTATGTTTCATAATCTAAGCCAAAGAAAAAACAATAGCCAGTTTAATAAAGAAATCAAATACCTAGTGGATTAACAAATTATTAAAGATAGTAATTTACATAATAATAATTGGAAAAACACAGTTAAATTAGGAGAATTTATAGTAACAAGAAGTAGAGTCAATGAAAAATATATAATAAAATAATAAATAAACTTATTTTAAATTTTTCAAATGAAAAATAAAAGTATAGTAATAAATATTAAATCCTAACTAGTAATATTATATAATATCTAATAATCTTATACAAAATTTATTAATTTTTAAAACTTTTTATATTTTTTTTATATTCCTTTATATAATGGTTAATTTATTGTAGTAAAGTCAATTAAAAATTCACTTTTTTAAGTTTTTAAATCAATTTTGAATATTTTGATAATATTTTTATATTTTTTATATTTTTATTTATTAGTTTCATTTATCATATATTTTGGATTTTAAATTGGAATTGCTAAAATTATCTTCATCATATTCCAAACTATCACCACATCCAGGCAAATCTTATACTTATTTTTATTAAATATCAGCTAAGTTAACTTGCAATTCTAAATAGGTTTTATAAATTTTTTTAATTTTTTTTTTTAACTCTTAGTTAAAAAACTCTTTATTGAGTTGCTGTAAAAATTATTTTGTCTTTTGCTCGATTTTACTTTTCCCTTCTTCTAAAATTTCTACATATTTCTGCATGTCTTCCCACTCCAGTTGTTAAAATAAGGTTTAATCTTCAGGCTAAATTTAATTTGATTTTTTAATAGATTGCTATTGTTCTTCACTATTATTATTATTTTTTTATTACTGTTATTATTATTATTCTTATATTTTTTTATTTTAATCCTTATTAAAAGTATCTAGCTTTTATTTGTAAACATTTCCTAAATCTTCAATATAATTTAAATGATTATTATAGGCCTATAAGGCTGATTAAAGAGTCCCTTTACATTTAAGAATTTTTTTTGATAATTTATCTAGTAAATCTTATTGATATATGGGGTATCCATTAAAAATTTGACTTACAGTGTTTTTTTAAATTTTAAACTTACTTTCATAATAATCATAATTGTTTAAGTCTTTGATTAGGCCGCTTTTAAGTAAGTCTAATAATAAGAATTTAGATAATTTAAATGTAAAGAGAAATTTTATATTAAAAAATATTACTTTTTTTTTCTTATTGAAATACTTTGAAACTTATTAAAAACTCTTTTTTATTCTTTTCTGATATCTTTTGAATATCTTAGCTATCATTTATCCTTCTAATAATGTTTTGATCCAATTTATTAATTTGTACAAGATATGCTTCAATAGTTTCTTTATATGATTTTATATTTTTATAGCAATTTAAATGTTTAATTTCTAAAACAGTATCATAATCATCCATATACTATACAAAACCCAAACTATAAATAAAATTAAATTTATCATTAATCATTTTCCCTAGCTTATTTCCAAATCTATTGAGACCGTTTATCATTAAATTATCATCTTTAGCTAATTCTTTTTGAACTGTTTCTAGAAAATCCTCGCAACTTAACTATTTTTCTTCATTTTTAAAGTTTATAAAGGATTAAAAAATAGGATCATTTTGTATAATTGCATTATTTCCGTTTTCATTAATAAAAAAAACCAATCCCTAAATTCTATCCCCTAAAATAATTATTTTTTAATTTAATTAGCTAGCAATATTTATAAAAAAGTATTTATTTTATAATTGAATTTTATTAACCTTATAAAACATTCATATTTATTGTTGCAAAAAATTAAATTATAATTTTTTATTATTAAAGTATAAAATGAATTTTTATATTAAAAAATTTATTTATTATTTATTTGGATTAGTTTACTTAAGAATTATTGTTCACTTTATTAATTAGGTATAATTTGGCAATAATGGTATTTAGAAGGAAGTTAATACAAAATTAAATCTTAACTAAATTTACTTGTCAAGTATAAGTAAAGGGCATCAAATTCTCTAAACCTTCTTACAGCTTTAGTTTCCCAAGTTTCAGATTTAAACATCTAACTTTTTTAACCATTAGAAGTTTTAGAATTGGAAGAAGAGGTTTTTTACGGGTTTATTTAATTTTTAGCCTAGTTTTTTCCGTTATTTAAAATCTTATGTTATTCTGAATTTTAGGCTTATTTTTTTATTTTATTTTTATAATTGGAATTTTATTAGTCGTTTCCATATACTTTAGTTATACTAGTTACCAATTCGTACTCATAGTGGCCGTATAAAAGCATATTTTTAACGAGCTGATAATTGTTTATTTAACATTTAATTCTGTACTATTTTTTTTATTAAGTATTTTGACTTTAGTCCTACCAAGTTTCCATAAATGTTTGCGACAGTTTTCTTATTTTTTTTTCATATTTTTAATCATTTGCCTAATTTTAGTTTTATTTATCTATTTTTTCATTTATAAGCTAGTCCAATTCCTTTTCATCCTAATTATCGTGGTCTGAATCCCCTTCACTTGAAGTCAGCTCTTAATTTTTATAAGTAGCATGATCAATAATTCTTTTAGAGCTGTTATTTTTTTAAAAATTACTATTTTCTTTTTTATTAAAAGATGGATACTATAACTGTTCTTTTTAAATATCCTTTTAGTCTTAATAATTTTAAGACCCACCTTCTCTTTATTAAAAATTGCTATTATTTGGGGAATTTTAAATTTTTTAATAAATTTCAATTGAATCCTGACTATTATTATTTTTCAATTTTTGAGTACAATTAGCTCCATTATGATGGTGTTATACTTTACTTACTTATTATTAATTTATTTAATTTATACTCGTTTTATTTTAATTCAAAATGTTCCTAAGTTCTTATCCTCCTATTTATTCAAAATCTAAGCTTTTTTTATGCTTATACTGACTAGTCTTTCTTTCTTTTATTTAATCTTAAAAAATTTATTATATTAACTATTATTATAAAATAAAAAACAATTTTGCATTAATAAAAACAATTGATTAAATATTTAATTCACCATTTTTATCATAGTGATCATGTTTTACTTAGGAATCTAAACTAATATCAAATAATACTTGACTTTAACCTTAATTTCTTGAACCTTCATTTATTAATTATTAATTATTAACATTTATTTATTGTTAATACGATAAATGATCATATTTTTATATATCACTATTATTCATACTTGCATTTTCTGAGCCCTAGTCTTCTCTATTTATCTATCATATGATTAAGAATAATAAGCAGAGAAAAAATTATTAATATCAAAATGAAAAGGCTGGTTTTAATTAAATTTTTCATTTAAATGCAAAATAATTCTTATAATTATTTAAAATAAATATAATTACTTAATTTTATTAATTGAAATTATTTATGCTATCATTTTAAAAACTCTTAAATATACTTGATTATTGACCATCACTTTGACTAAAACCTTGTGAATTTTCTAAACAAGAATGTTCGTTCATACTTATTTTTATTTCTATTTTAAAAATTTTATTTTATTTTTTGTTTTTTATTTTTTATAGGATTAGTTTTTTACTTTAATAATTCTTAGCTTTAATATCAATAATTATTTTTCAGAGGTATGTGTTCTTAATTATGCTATTTAATTACTATTTTTTTTCTTGTTTATAGTGTTAAATAAACAAATTTATTAAGAATTATAGATAAGAGACTTAGGAAAATTTAAGTTCTATTAAATAATAGATAATAATAGAAAATCAAATGATAAATTTTTCATCAATTGTTCTTATAAAGAATAGTTTAGATTTCAGTTATAATCAAAAGAAAAAAACAACAAATATTAAATAAAAAAATGACTTATGAAAATAAAATAAATAATTATACAAATATAGAAATTGATTAAAATTTTTAGTATAATAAAAATAATATTTCATTTGCAATAGAGTTATTCAAAAATCATCTTCGTATAACTATGATAAAGTAATTTAAAACCATAATTTATAAAAATTAAGAAAATAAAAAGTAAATATACTTTACCTCATTTTCATCCTCATCCTAGTATTCATCTTCAAAATTGTTTTATGGGGGAATTCCATTAACCTAGACTTAATTCTATAACTCTAGTTTTTTATTATTAAATTAATTAATTTAATTTTTATTTAATTCAAAAATTTAAACTTTCTCTTAATCTTAATTTAGTTAAATTATAAATTTCATGAAATTTTTTAAAATTGTATTAGATATAGTTATTATGTATCCATTATTTTTTTAAATATCCTAGAATTTTTAATAAATAAAAATTTAATTAAAATTTCACCAATATTAATTTATAAATAAAAATATAATGTTTACAGACATGAGACATATTTAATTTAGCTTAGGACAGAATTATATAAAAATATTTTGTTAGTTTTTTATTTAAAAATCATAGTTTTTATTTTCTTTGATAAAATCAGATTCGTCTGATGATTTTATTATTTTATTTAAATTACTCTATAAAACTGTATTTAAAAAAAAATAATCTTTTTATGAGTCTAAATTAAATTAACATTCTTCTTATTATTGGTTACTTTGTAATAATACAAGACCAATTCTATATAAAATTAAATTATAATAGTAACATATAAATTAAATTTAAATTATATTTTTACTGTGTGCTCATATTTATATTTTAGAATTTTAGCCCAATATATGTTTCTTATATGAGTGAAATAGGTTTATCTACAATTATTATACCAGAACTTTTATCTGACGAATTTGGATTACCTTTAAATACAGCTAATTAGTTTTCTTGCTCTAATTATATTTATTATCCTTTAAAAATTTAAGAAAATGTAAGTTAATGATCGTCCTGTTAATAGTTTTGTAATTGTTCATCCATTTTTTTAAATACGTCTTCAACATTATTATTTAAAGTTGACAGCTCTTAATTAATACTTTCAATAGATGCTATAATTTTAAATAAATAAATAAATAGTAAATTGATATAAATAATTATTATATTAAATTTTTACCATTAAATCTATCTAAAATAGATTTTGTTGGATCTTATACAACTTTTAATTTATTTCTAATTTAATCAAATTGGGTACTTTTTATTAAAAAATTAATTAGTTTTTATAAATCCTCATCCTTTTAAATAGAACCATCTCTAATTTATTAAATTATACCTTAAAAATCATACCCTTTTTATTGTTAAATTGATAAATTTAATTTAGTATCATTATATTTTTAAATCAAATTTTCTTCTAATTTTCTTATATATTCAGAGAAATCTTTATAATTATAAAGTTAAAATTAATTATTAAAATTTAATATATTTAATATTGTTATAAAATATTTATTAATTCACTTTAAACTACACTCTTGAGAGTATATAAAACAGATTAATAATATTAATCTATTTCTTGTTATACATCTTCAATTTTCATAACTTCTTAAACTCCCTAAATACTCACAATATCATATATTGTACTTAAAAAACTTTTTAGCGATAATGTTTGATGCTATTGATGATTTTCATCTATGCACATGCAACATACTAATCCTTTTTTGTATATAATTTAAATTTAAAAAAATAACTTAGTTCAAATTAATTTTAATTTGTAATTTAATAGTTAAAACTTATTATTATTATATTTTACCTTTTTGTTAACATTTTTAATCTATACAAATATAGTCAAGATTTTCTCTATTATGTAAGAAATCTTTTTTACATTGATAGTAATTGATATTTTATTTAAAAAATCCATGTTTATCTTTAGTTTAAATTTCACTCATGCTTTGAATTTCTTTTTTTTTTATTTTTAGTATTATTTAATAAAATTTTTGAAATCTTTTTTCATTTAAGAATAAAAAAAATATTATTATTATATTTTAATAGATTATATATTGTTCTTTAAAATTAAAAAATTTCATAATTTAGAATATGAATCGAAAATTGGAAATTTATAAAATTTATATAAAATATGCAAAAGATTATAAATCTACTTATGTTAATTTTGAAAATATTTACATTATATAAATATAAATTTTACGTTAATTAAATATAAAATACTATTTATTACATTATTTTAAGATGAAATATTTAAAATTAGCAAAAATTTTTTAGCTTAACTTTTTACTAAGAATTTAATATAATTTTATTTATGATAATAAATTATTTGTATATTAATTGTTTTTTAAATACCAATTTGTGAAGTATTATAATATATATATATATCAAATTTATATTTTGACTAAAAAATTAAACAAAATAAAAATAAAATTAAAATAAAATATATCATTTAAAAAGTAAAATGGGAGAAGAAAGTTTGTTTAATAAGTAAACAGTTTTAAATTGTATACTCGGGGGTATAGTTACATTCAGGTTAGCTTTAGATATAAAAAAATATTACGAATCTAAGAAATAATTGCAAAACAATTAAAATTAAAATAAAAAATAAACGTATTAGCCCCAAAATAATTAACCTTCTTTAAGTATAAATGTATTTAATAACATTAATTCAAAACAAATAACCTAACAAGAAGATAAACAAATGCTTTAAGAACCTGGAGTCCCTATATTTAAAATTTGTATTACTGGTAAAATAAAAAAAATATTATATATATAAATAATGTAATAAAATAAAATAGATCATTCATTTTTATTATCGAATTTAAAATTTTACCAACTTTTTTAACTTAATAAATAAATAATATTGATATAATTTTACATTTTATTATTTAAGGTGGTCCTTGTGCTGGTAAAACTACTGGGTTATCAAAATTATAAGAAAAATTATAAGAACTGGGTTATGCAGTATTTTTAGTTCCTGAAGCGGCCACTTTAATGGGAAAAGGTGGATGCAATATTGATTTATAAACTTATAAAATTTAAGACAGAATCCAATTTTAAATGTACTTAATGAAAACTTAAATCAGACTGGAAGAACATTTCATGTGCACAGCTCAAATGTAATAAAATTAAGCTTGTGTTGTTTTATGTGACAGAGGATTACTAGATGGCTTAGGATATAGTACAAAAAATATTTTTTAAAAAATATATTATTTAAAAAAAACTTATTTTATAATTTTAAAAAGTGGACAAAAATGAAATTGAAATGATGATGAACGACGACTATTTTAAAAGAAATAAAATTGATATAAATTTTTTAAGAGATAGGTCATATGACACTGTTATTCATATGGTAACTGCTGCAAATGGAGCCGAATAGCACTACAATTTAGATTCTTTGGTAAACTATAAAAATAATTTAATTCAAATATTTAAAAAAAATAAATAATAGGTTAGAAGAGAAAATCCAAGTGAAGCCAGAATTATTGACTAGAAATTATAAAATGCCTGGGTAGGACACCCAAATTATTATAAGATTGATAATTTAAACAAAAACTTTGAATAAAAACTCTTAGAATTGGAAAATGTAGTACTAAAAAGTTTAGGAAAATCAAGTTTGATTAATAATAGAGTTTAAAAAAAATTTTTACTTATAGGTATTTAATTTAAATTACATCATTGTATCTCAAAAAATTATAAACATTAACTTTTTTTAATTATTTTTAGACAACGAATATGATAAGTTAATTCCTTCTGACTTGGAGTTATAAGAATTCAACATTGAAGATACATTCCTTTACTATTAGTCGGGTGATAATAATAAGGAAGAATAATATATAAGAGTTAGAAAAAGAATATAGTCCCATTAATATATGTACACATGGTCAAAATCAACATTTAGATAAGGGTACACATGACAATTTTATAAAATTATTATTGATTTTATTTTTTAATTATATATTATATATTATCTAGACAAGAAAAAGAAACTATAAAGAAATAACTTTCATTCAAAGATTATATGCATATTATTAGTAAAACTGATGAAAATAGACATCCCTTAGAAAAATATAGAGTTGTATTTATGTGGAAAGTACAATAATATATTAATATTTATTAAATTATTAAATAATCATTAATTTTTTAATTAAAGGAATAAATATGTTAAATCGATGAATATTTTAATGCTGGTAAAAATTTTTCTATTTTAAATATTAAGCATAATCCCAAATAAGATTTGATTATTCCCAGTTTCCTATAATCTAAAATAAAAAGAGATATTACAAATGAAAAAGGATATAAAATGAAATACTTGGCTAAAATAAATTGGTATTAATTTTTATTGAATTAAGAATTAACATTACTTTTTATTTATTTAATTTTACTTATTAATTTAGGTACTCTCCTCCCTAAGAAGAACATATTAGCTCATAATAAAAAAATTTAAGAAATGAATCATTTGATATATGATTATAATTAAAACTATAAAATTTAGTTTATTTTAATAATAGTTATGGTATATAACTCTTTTAAAAGTAGATAATAATAAAATTATATTCTATAATTATTATTGTGAACAGTTAATTAGGTTATATGTATAAATAAAATTATTATTTTGATTTTTAATTGTTAAGAACTTATGCTTTACCAATATGATAAACTCTATCCTATAAAAACCTTTTAATTTTTATTACTGTTAATAAATTTCCAAATATTAGTTTATTTTTAAAAAATAAAAAATACAAACTAAAACTTATCAACTTAAATCAAATTATCAAAAATATAACTTTTAATTTAATGGCATAAAATTTAAAACATGTTAATAGTGCATTCAAATTACAAAAATTTCCTTGTATGAAATTAGACCATGAACAGAATAATTTGTAATTTGTTTGTATAAATAAAAGCTGCTAGGTAATTTTATTACTACTCTAAATAGGTACTTGTTTAAAAAGACTAAATTTTAATTCATAATTTTTTAAAGGAAAAAAATAAATTAATGTGCACGCATTGTATTATTGAAAATCATTCGGACCATGTTAAAGATAAAGTAAATTTAGTTACTTTTTGGAATTTGGTTAAATCAAAATTCTCAGATAGATTTGAGAGGTTAGAAGAAATAAATAAATCAATTTAGGGCTAAAATGACAAAGATTTAATATAAAACTTCCAAGATAGTTTAGTTAAATTAATTTCTTAAAATAATTATTTTAAAATTTTATAATATTATTTTTAAAATTAATTAAAAATAAAAGATGGAGGAAATAGAAAGAATAGAAAAATAAGTTATGCTTTAAATATAAAAATTTAAGCAATAAATACCACAGTTTTTGCCTTAAATTAATTAATTATCAAGGTTAAGTTATTTAAATTAAAATTTTTCCGAAATTAGACAAACTAGATTGATAAAAGAATTGTTTAATCCCAATTTTATATAGTCAATAAATGAAAATAAGGTGCGAGAAATAATAGGTAAATATGGAGATTTATGATATTTTATTTATGTATTAAATAAAAATTAGACTGCTATTATGATTAGGGGTATGATAAATCCGTAAATAATATAATTGATGAGCTAAGAAATTATCAAATTTGCTTAGATTAACTAAAAGCAGAGTAGGAAAAAAATATTAAATATATTTAAGATAGTGGAACTTAAATTCAAGTAAATTAATTAAACTAATTTCTTTTTTAAATATTTTTCTTAATAAATAAAGATTTAAATCGATGGAATATTAAAACAAGTCGGCGTAATACTAAATGATTCACTAGAAAAAGTATTAAAGTATACAACTGATAGAACAAGATAGGTAAGTAATATATACTAATTTTTTCTTACGCTATTAAGATAATATTAATTTTATTTAGGAATTTTATTCGGTCAATACTTCCGTAATAGAGTATGAAAATGAAGCAATTTCGATATAAAATCAGAAAAGATTTTAAAATAAATATAAAACTGATTATGATTAATACCTAAATAAAGAAAATGAAAGAGTATTTAAAGTTCATAATCCTAATTTGATGTAGTCAAGATACGATACTATTAATGACTAGGATTTATAATATCAATAGCATTTGAACATAAATAAAAAATACTTAAAAAAAGATAAAAATGGGAATTTATGTTTGGTTTGCAGACACTATGTAACTAACTACATTCCAATTTATAAATGTTGTGATAAATAGTACCCTTGTTATATCTGTCATGATTCCAACGAAAATCATAAACATATGGCGGTAAAAGGTGCTTTATGTCTTAAGTGTAAAAATGTATCAAATGATTTTACTTAATGTTTAAATTGCCAAGTAAAGTATTATATGGTAATGTGAAAAGCTTAATATTTATAAAATAATTAAAATTACTATTATTTATATAATTAAATAATATTTTTAATCTTATATTATCTAATTAGATTACAATTTTTCAATTATGTAAATATTTTATAATCATATATAATTTTATAAATACATATATATAATCTTCAGTTTAAAATTAGTAAAAGAGTAATGAAAGGTAAAATATGATATAATCATTTTTAGTGTCATTCGTCATCATCATCTAAAATTTTTGTTACAATATCGTATGTTTGAATGAATCTTTAATAACAATTAATTAATTTTTTATGATCTTTATTTAAATAGTTAAACATGTTGGAAATTTTTTCTCTTTCGCTTATTTAAACTCCTTATCTTTATACTTTATCATTATCTAATAAATCTTCATCATGACCTAAGGTAAAGTCATTGTCTTTAAAATCGGATAATTTTTCATTTTTTCCAACAACTTCTTTAAAACATACTCTTCCCATTTTATGCAAAAATATTTCAACAGGGTCTTCTTATTCAAACATTTTTACCTGGGAAAAATATTCAGTACCAACCATTCCCTCTTATCCATCTCCTTAATTATTAAAATTTTATTCCAAATTCATGTTTTTTGCTAAATATCTTTTTATTAATTTTTTTATTTTTCAGTAAAAGTTTTTTTAATAAATTTTTTTTTATTTTAATATCACATTTATTACCATAAATTAAAATAAAATTTTACGGATAGAATAAATGAACCCAAAATTTTTTAAAGAATTTATCATGTTCGAAAAAAAGTATAAAATATTAATTAAATTTTAATGGGGATTTGATAATTGTATTATATAGATTTAAAAATAGCAAAATCTTAAATCATATATAAATGAAGAATTTTTTTCCAAATATTAATTATAATGTATTTAAGACACATTTAATTAAAGTTTTATTCGTTATTTTATGATAAATTTCTGGTAAAATTTATTATTTGAGTATTTGAATAAAATGATTTTAATAAATGAATATTCTATAAAAAAAAAACAAAAAATAATTAAACATATATGAATATAAATACAGAGCTAAAATCACTTCCTACTTTAAATGGTGAAGATGAAGAATTTGAAAATAAAGATAAATTATTATCCAAATTAAGCTAATAAATACAGTCAAAAAATAATTTACAAAATTTACAATATATTCCTTTAATGGGTATAGATTCTAACAAAAATATGAATAAAAAAGTTTAGGATTTCAGTAAATTTTTACCAAAAAAAAATAATAATTAATTATCAAATTTCAAAGTATAAAAGTGCAATAAAGAAAATAAGTACAACATGAATAATATTTTAAAAAATAACCAGCATGTTAAATAACTAAATAGTAAAACAAATGGAAAAATCTGTAATTAAAATATTATAGCATAAACTTGTTCTTTGTTAGAAAATAGTGAAAGTGACATATAAATAACTGATTATGAGGAGGATAATCCAGTTAGTAAAAATGGAAATTTAAGAAATGAAAAATAAAATAATTAAATGAATAAATATTAAAATCATAAAAGAACTTCTACATTGGTTCAACACGATTCTTATATATGTGAAGATAAAATTGTTTAATAAAAATTTAATTAAAATTTAGATTATAAGGGAAAGAAAATTAATTTTTTGGAATTAGATTTCAATACGAGAATGCACTTGTAAATACATTTAAATTGAAAATAAATTTTTTAATAATTTTTTTATTTTAGAGATTTGATTTCGTCATTAGATATTTCAGATAATAATTTTTCCAATTTTCCTGAATAAATTCTTTAATTAAATAATTTGAAGTCTTTGAGACTTGACAGTAATAAAATTTCTTTTCTCCCAAAATAGTTATGTGAATTATAAGATTTAAAGTTGTTGTCAGTTTTTGACAACAACATAAGTTTTTTACCTGAAAATATTGAAAAATTATAAAGCTTAGAAGTTTTAAATATTGCAAGAAATAAATTAGACCCTTTTCCTAGATAGATATGTCAATTAAAAAAATTAAAAACCTTGTATGTCTTTGGAAATGAATTTCAGTTTATACCAAATGAATTTCAAAATTTGAGTAATTTGAAAGAATTTTCGCTCGCTTGGTTTAGACATTGTCAGCCTCCTATAAATGCATTTTGTCAAGATTAAATAGTTATTAATTAAATATTCTCACATTTAACCTAGAGTAAATATTCTATAATTTTTTAAAAAATTTATTTTTTTAATAAAAATTTAGATCCAAATAGAGATCTATCAATGATCGATTTTTTAAGTTTACTTTCCAAAAATAGAGAGAAAATATATTAAAAAGATTCAAAAGGAAGAAATATTGCACATCACGCTACTATAACTTAAGAAATCGGCATAATAAAATCCTTACAAAATAATATGCCTATGCTTTTTTTAGACGTAGATAATGATAATTTAACTCCATTTTCTTTAGCTTTAATGGAATAGAAATAGGGAATAATTTAAATATAATTTTAATTTTTATAAAGACTTGATTGTATATATAGGTAAAAGTAAAAAAATTAAATTTAGTCATTGTCAAATAGGACACCTGTTTTAACGGACAGTCAGTTAGGTTAATTAAGGAATATTGTAAACATAGGAAGCGGAATTTTCGGCAGTGCCCTTCATATAGCTGTTTCGCAATTAAAAGTATAATATACAATGGATTTGCTATTATTTGGAGCAACTTAAAAATTAGATAAAAAAGGCAATAATTAACTTCACATACTATTTTCGGTAAAATGTTATAATTTCATGTTTTGTTTTTTTCTACCCTTATTATTATACAAAATTATTTAAGATATTCTCCAAATACCCCTAAAAATCTTATTAAATAGCAGATTTGTTGGTGAAACTACCTTAATTAGATTTTAATTTAAAAAATTATGAAGGTTGGACACCTTTACATATAGCAGTTTAATATAACTAATTAAGTGCTATTAAATGGGCCCTGACAAAAAAATTTATATTTGATTTTGAAGCCAAAGGTGGAAAAGAAGATTTGACAATTTTGCAATTAGCTTGTATTTATAAAAGAGCTGATATTATATAATTGTTAGGTGATAAAAATAATATTTCATAAAGCTGTGTTTTGGAATTAAATAATTAAAATTTAAGCTGCTCATAATTTACTTAATAAACTCCTATAATCAATAAATTGATAAGAAAAATGGAGAAAAATTATTTAAAAAACAAAATTGACTAATAAATTTAATATAATGTAAATGAAAAGTAGGATTTAGTTTTGAATCTTAATAATTATTAAGGTTAATTTTCCCAATAACCTGATATTTTTCCTAAGTAGAATATTAATGAAATCAATATAAAAGAGAGTACTAATTTTAAATAAAAAATATAGTAAAATGAAAGTTTTTTCTCAGCATTAAGAAAAAATAATTCTTCTAAAAAAGTAGATAACAATTTAAGCTAATAAAATCTATTATCGTTTAGAGACTTTGAAAAAAAGATTAATTAAATGGTATCAGATAAAAAGCAATAAAAAAATAGATCTAATTAAAAATATATAAACGAAAACCAATTGTCACTATAGAGAAATTCATATAATAATATAATTGATAAAAAATAGATGGTATAATTTTTTGATGTACATTAGGAAGAATAATAAAATTTAATAAACAATGGTGCAGAATAATCTGACTCCTCCATGGAAATGTCAATTATAGAATAAGAATCTTCAACTGCATAGCCATAATAATAAATATGCTCACTTTAAAATTTAAAAAATAAAAGCCTTACTCATAGACCTTAATAGAGTTAAAATATATTTTTATAAAGTTTAAGTTTAAATTAAATATCTGAGTAATCAATTAGCGAATAAACAAAAAATGAAATCAATAATAACTTTTTTTACAATAAACTTAATCAAAATAATACAAGCGCTATTAAAAATAAAAATTTGTTTTAAATGCACTCGAGGCAAAAGAGCACATAACTATTATAAAAGTAAGATTTTAAAGAAAAAAAAAATGATTCTGAGATTTAATAGGTCAAAAACTACGTTCAAAAAATTTAATGTTATAATGTCCATTTAACAGAAAAATTACATTTAATTAATGAACTTGCAATGTTATTTTTAAAATATTAACACAAGCATAATAATAAAAGTGAATTAATATTTCCATTATCTATGATTTTAACAGAAAATCTAAAAAATGACTAATAAGTGAATACACTTACGTAATAGGAGTAGATTTTTTAATTCAAATTAAATAAATAGTAACATAATAAAAATAAGAGCATGCATAATATATAATAATAAGTAATATTAAATGGTTAGTAACTTAGTTAAATTAAAGATTAAAATGAGAATTAAAAAAGTAACTAATAAAATAGTGAACTCGAAATAATACCATAGAGTTTAATATTTATTCTGTTGAATAATAATAAATTAATAAATAATAAGTAGAATGACTCTGATTTGATTTGGATCAATTACCAAATATGTCGTTTTTTTTAAATAATTAAAATTTAAAAATCATTAACATTTTTTGAAGAATATTTGAGTATAAAAAACATATAAAATGATGGAAAAATACCAGATATCTTATAATACGAGTCTTTAAATTTCTGCTTAACAAATAAAATTTACTACTATAAATTGAATGATAAAAATTTTAATAGAAAAAATAAGAAAAATTTTTCATATCAACAACCAAAATTATAAGCTGAAAAAAATAATTTTAAAGATATAAAAGAGCATCAAAAAAATTAAATGATTAAATTTAACTTAAATAACTACAAATATTCTTTATAAAAAAGAAAGACGTTTGAAGTCATATAGCAAAATTGACTTTATTTTTGTTAATATTTTTAATATGTTAAATTGTAAATATTATTTATATATTAAAAAAAACTAAAATATATTTTATGATATAAAATTTTCTATGAAAACCTATAAAATTTAAACAAAATCAAAATACATTAAAGGGCATTAATAAAATTTAATATAAATTTTAAAATGATACTTACTAATATCTTAAATTTAAATTTAATTTTTTATAATTAATTACGATCATTATCTAATTAAATAGGATTTATTAATTTCTAATATTTGAAAACTTAATATTATAATATTATATATATATAAATAAAAAATCAATAATATTATAATGGACTCCAGAGTTGAACAACAATTGCAAAAAATACATTTTTTTGAGCATTTTTCAGTAGAAAAATTTGAAGTGTATAAAAATTTAAATTATTTTTGTTGTTTGAAAATATTTTAACAAATTTAACAATTTTTTATTAGATACTTTAGAAGTGCATTTAAATACTGTACTAATATAATTTTTGATAAAGTTGATTCTTTGGTTATGCTGAGATATTTTAAAGATGAAGTTTTATTGTTGGTAGAAGGTATAGTATAAATGTATTTTATTTTTAAAAAAGACGGAACATATGCCGAATATTTTTACGATTATTTTAGACAATAGATGAATCATAATAAAGAATCTAATACAAAAGATACCATAAAAAACTAATAATAATAAGGAAAATTAAATAAAAATTAAAAAATATTAGTATTGATAATTAGTACACTATTACCATATATTAAAAATAAGGGAGATTAATATTATCACTATATAAAACTAGTTGTTTAATAAAAATAGAATTCACATCCATCTAAATCATTAAAATAAATAGTAGAAGAGCTACCTATAAAATAAAAATTATTTTTCCGAATTTATCCAATCATAAATTCTTTTATTAAAATCACGAATTTTTATTATAATATTCGTTATTTGTTGGATGAGGATTTTGAGTTTTACGACTCTTCTTATCATATACTTAATTAAAAGCTTAACAGGATAAATCCTTAATTAAATGATTAACAATAATAATAAAACTGGTTAATTAACTTTGCTAAAAAGTATTTTATTTTTGGTTTATTTTTGGGAACCAAAGGCTTACAGTGGTATTTTTAAAATGATAATGAATAAAATAAAGGATAAATAGGATAACTTGATTTAACATCTTAAGTAAAGCCGCCCTATTAAAATATAAAATAATAATCATAGAGTAAGTCATTTTGCCCGTTGTGTAGAAAAATTATAAATAATCCATGTTACATAGCAAGCTCTGGATATGCATTTTGTTATGTTTGTATAAATGATTATATATAATAAAATTATAAATGTCCGATAACTAATTAATTTACTACAAAAGAATAAATAAAAAAAATATATATCTGAATATAAATATTTTTGTATTAATAAAATGATTTAAAATTTTAAATTATAAATGTCATATATATTTCAAATATTCTAAATAAATTTTCAAACAGTCTTTTTTAATTATAAAATTAGAATTTTAATAGTTAAATTTAGAATTAAAATTCATATAAATTTATTTATAATTCACAAAATTATTATAATTTTAAATAATAATAATTTGAAGAAAAAATTAATTAAGTTAAAATTTAATTAATTAAAGTGAAGATACTTTTATTTATTCTTAAAGGGTTAAATTCATACAATATTAAAGGCGTAAAATTATTAAATAAAATATAATAAAACCAAATAAAACAAAAATTATATAAAGAATACAAATAATAATGGCTTCTAAATAATAAAAAGAAAACCCCATGAGGGAAATTAAAATTGCCAAATTAGTTATCAATTGTTGTGTTGGAGAATCTGGAGATAAACTCACCAAAGCCACTAAAGTAATTTTTGAAATTTGACAAATTTTTATTTATATTAATCTGGTTAAGAGACATGAGATAATTACAAATAATCCAAAATATTCTGAAAAATTTAAGAGACATAAAAAAAAAATTAAAAATTATAATTATATTTTATACAAATATCAATTTCAAAAGTAAAAAACAGTGGATTGGTTAAATTAATAATACAGTGCGCCTTTATTAAAATAACGAATTTACAATTTAAAATTGTGGGAAGGATTAATTTTATTAAATATGATCTCTTTTATATAAATTACTCTTATATTATCTCTATTTCATTTTTAAAAATAGACTAAATAAAAATAGCAATTATATTGGAAACAATATTTCAATCATTTATAAATTTTTATTTATATTTTCACTTAATAAAGGTTTTGTAAGGATTATCCTAATAAGAACCCGTCTTATCCAGAGCCAGATATACCATCAGATCTTTCGGAATTAAAAGAAATGAAAAAATTGCCGTTCACGTTACTATGAGAGGAAAATAAGCCGAAGATATCTTAGAAAGAGGTATAAATCAACACAGCAATAAAATTATAATAATAGTTTTTTTAAGCTAAAATTGAGTATAGTGGTTATTCTTAAAATAAAAAAATATTTGTTTTTTTAATATATTTACAGTATATTGCAATGATAGATTTAATTTTTGATACAAATTTATTTGGAAAATAATCGCTATTTTAAAAGAATTTTAAAAGCCATTTTTAATAAATTTTTGATATAGAATATTATTAAGAACTAGAATTAAATATTTATTAATTATTTTTTTTATAAACTAGGTTTAAGAGTTAAAGAAAATGAATTAAGAAAATAAAATTTCAGTGAAAACGGAAACTTCGGATTCGGAATTTAAGAACACATCGATTTGGGAATTAAATATGACCCCTACACCGGTATTTTCGGTATGGACTTCTACATTGTTTTAGAAAGACCCGGATAAAGAGTTTCTAGAAGAAGAGCTAAAAGATCCAGAATCGGACCCGCTTAAAGAGTTACTAGAGAAGAAGCTATTGAATGGTTCAAATAAAAATATGACGGAGCTGTTTTCTGAGTTAAAAATTAAACATAAATAAACAAATTAAATTGCCTAACTTATTAAGCTTAAAAATTAATTTAATTTAATAATTTTATTTGTCAAATATAAAAAACTATACTTTCAATATATTTTATTTAAATAAATTATAAAAACATGATTGGTTTATCTGCTTATTCATAACAGTGTTTTATTACAAAATATTTACACTTTTTTGTTTTCTATATATTCTTAATATCATATGATAACTTTTTTACAATCAATTTCCTTTTAATCTACTATCATAAGAATTATTTTAATTTAATCTTAAAAATAAATTTATAATTTTGTATACTTAATTATCATAATTTTACTATTACAGAAAATAAATTAAAGTAAATTTTAATAAGACTTAATAAATTAATTTATAATTAAAAAATTTATTTATTTATATATGATCAATCCTATAAAAAGGGATGTTTTAATAAATCTTCAGCTGTTGACCTTTTTGATTTATCTTTTTAAACACAGCAGTATATAAAGTCTTTTAATTTTTAGCTTATATTATCAGGAATATACGGAAGATGCTCACTGCTTCCAATTTTTAAATAGCAACCAATTGGATCTTCAAAACTAAAATTATTTATTAAAAGCTCATTTATTTATTTTATAAAATAATGAAAAAAAAATTTATTTAAGTATATTTTTTATTAAAATTATTAATACCCACATTCTGCCCAAGGATATTTACAAGTCAGCATTTCTATAACTGTACAGCCAAAAGACCAAATGTCAGCTGATATTTCATAGCCACTATTTTTAACTATTTCAGGCGCCCTAATAAATTTTTTTATAATAATTTTTAATAGTTTTATACAATTATATTTTAAAGTTTATATATATAAAATAAATACATCCAAGGAATTGAGCCTTTAATTGCGAAGCCATTTGTTTATAAAATTGTTTTCAAACTACCCTCGATAATTTTGCTGCTTCCAAAATCTCCTAATTTTATAGTTCCATTTTCAGATATTAAAATATTACCGCTTTTTATGTCTTTATGTATTATATTTTTTGAGTGAATGTACACTAAACCTTGCAAAATCTACTAGCAATATTCTCTAATTTTTTAAAATAATTATGATTATTTTAATTTCCAAAAAAAATTATAATTACTTAATTGTGGATTCCGGTAAAGGTTCTTAATTTCTATTTTATATAATATCTTGTAAAGAACCTTTATTCATATACTCCATATAAATAAACATTTATTTTTATTATTTAATTATATCGCTCCCATAGCACTAAACTATATTAGGATGCTAACAAATTTCCATGACCGAAATTTCATTCTAACAAAAATAAATATAAAAAATCTAATAAAACATATTTTTTAAATATTTTTTTTATTTTTTTACCTTTATAGTTTCCAAATCCTCTTCTGCATCTGGTAAAAAAACTCTTTTAACTGCCATTAGGCTTAATTTTTCTACATTTAAAGCTTTATAAACTTCTCCAAATCCCCCTGCGCCAATTTAATTTCCTTGCTTCCATTTTATTGACTATCCATAAACAATATTCCAATTTTCCTTAAACTCTTCCCAGTCTACGTTATCACTCTAATTTATTTATTCAGTTTTTTATTCTTATTATGAATTTTAATCTATGTTATCTATGTAGTTGTCGGCTTCGATATACAGCTAAATATTCTTAGTTAGTGGAGATGTCTGCAACACCAAAGATTCTATATCATAATTTAAAATATAAACTTAAATTTATATTTATTCATTAATTGAAAAATAAATTTATTTGCTATTTAAAATAGGGAAAAATAGCTCTTGATTATTAGTAATTTCTTTCTTTTTTAATATTTATAATTTTAATAATTTAAAATAATACGCCTTTTTGAAGTCGATTGAGATATGCTAATTCTTATTTCCTCATTGTTTTTGGGTTTTTTTTCAATTTCATTTTAAGAATTTTCACTTAATTTTTGCTAGTTATCTTAATCTTTTTTAATTTAATAATTTTCTTTCTGTTTTTGAAATTATAAATCATCTGCATTTTTCTAATTTTAATTATCTTGATATTCTTTTTCAGACTGGTTTGATGATTCGGAGTTTACTTACGTATGAGTTTCAGAAATTTATTTTTTATTAGCTTTATTTTGAGAAAATACATTATTGGAACTTTAGTATTTTACTCCTTATTTCTTAAAATATTTATATTTTAAATTTAATCAAATAAATTACTTCAAATTTATATTTTGTACCTTAAATTAGAATTTTCTCCCTTAATCATCATTTAAAAAAAAATTTCCTATATTTGTTTTTTTATTTATATTTAGATTTTTCATAGGCGATATTAGTCCTATATCCAATAATTACTTTTATTTTTATTTATTGTATTCATGTATTTTTTGTAGTGGACTAGAGGGCCTTATTACAAACTCTCTTTATATTTTACTTTTATTAGAAGTATTTGATTTATCCATTTAATTTTTATTTTATGCTAAATCTACTTGAGTTTGTATATTTAACTATTCTAATTATTTTTTTTGATCATTATTTTTTAATTACCCTGAATTATTTTTTTACAGACTTTATATTACTTATTCATCTTTTTCTTAATTCAAACTTTTAAAAGTAAATTTGTTTACATTTCCACCTTAAACAGGCACTTTAAAATTTTTTATCTTGGGCGATCTTCAAAAAAATAAATTAAAAATGTTAATAACTAAAAATTCAAATAAATAATGTTTATGCACTTTTTATATTAATAAAATAAGTTAATACCTGATTGTAAACATCTTAGGAATCTACTATTGTGAATTTCTTCTTTATTATACAATTTAATCTACTTATCCATTATTACTAGAATTAAATTTTTTTAATCCGATAATTTGTTAAGCTTAATTCTAAACATTTTGATCTATTTAATTTGGAAAACTACTCATAATATTTTAAATAACTTTGAATTTTTTGCTGTAAACTTTATATTTATTTTCTATTTCTAAAACTTGAGACTAATAATAATTTTTTTATTTGGTTTTTATTTTGATGAAATTATTCTATTAAAAATATTTAATGAATTACTATATTCCTAAAGTTCAAATAGATTTAAAAAAGATTAAATTTTACTTAAGTAAAAAATTTAAATAAAAATGATTTATATTACTAATCATGCAATTTTAAGAAATTAATTATAAATGATTAACAAAAATGTAGAAATTTTAAATAAATAACTATTAATTAAATACAAAACTTTACCTCATTTTTATTTTTATCAGCATCAAGCCCAATAGCTTAAGTTAAATATTTCTACGTACTTAAAATTTTTCTAAATATTCTTTTTCATTTAATATAAGTAAAAAATAAAAAAAACAAACTAAATATAAAATGAAAATATTTATATACAGCTTAATATTATATTTATTTTTAATATATTCGATTTCATCAAAAGAATGTGAGAATTTTATTTTTTGTGATGGCCCAGTTTTACAAAAAATTTAAATGTCTGGGATATTTGAGGACTAAAAAACCTTCGTGGATATGCCGTTAAGATACCCCCCAGAAATTGTCTATGAAAAATTTTTTCAAATTGATTACAATGATAAATAAACTCTTAAAGAATTTTTAAAAGAAAATTTTTATAAGGCCTATTCAGATGTTAAAGAGTACAGTCCTAAAGATTTTAAAGAAAATCCGAAATTTTTAAATAAAATTGAGTCTCTTTAATTAAAATAATTTGCGGGCGAAGTTAATTAAATTTGGAAAACTCTTGTAAAGGTAGAATTATTGCATATATATATATTATATATTATATTTTTATTTATTAAATTAGTGGATTTAAGTAATAATTAAATAATATTAACTTATAATTTATAAAGGAATTTGATCACTCTTTTTCCTGTGAGGACTGTTTTACTTCTATAAAATCTAAATACCCTTTTGTTGTTCCAGGAGGTAGGTTTTAAGAATACTATTATTGGGATAATTTATGGGTTTTACATGGTCTTATAGTTTCAGAAATGTATCAAACTGCTTATAATTTAGTTTTTAATATTCTTGATATGATTGACTAAATTGGGTATATGCCTAATGGATCAAGAATTTATTATTATAACAGAACTTAACCTCCTGTTAGTAAACATTAGAAAAATTTAACTAAAATAGTATAATTCTAATTTTTTGTATTTAATTTTATTTAAAAGTAACATAAATGGTGAAAGTTTTATATGATGCGTATATAAATGATGGAGAAGATGAAAAAGCTTAAAAATTATTAAATTATTCTTATACTATTTTAAAAAGTGAACATGAATTTTTTTAAAGGCATAACGGAATTGAATTAGAATTTGATGGTTAATAAAAAACGACAATGAACTTTTATACTTCAAATTTGACTTCTCCAAGACCAGAGTCATACAGATAAGACTACGAATTACATTTGCAAAATCCATAAAGAGACGAAAAAACCCTATACAAAAATTTAGGAGCAGGCGTAAATATTTAATTATAATTAAATGGTATATTTTTTATTAAAAAAATAATAATTAGGCTGAAAGTGGTTGGGATTACTCTTCAAGATGGTTTTAAGATGGCGAAAATTTAGGCACCATAAATTTATTAACTATAATCCCAGTCGATTTAAATGCGAATATGTTAAAAAACGAAGAGATATTAGGGTAATTTGCCAAGAATTTGGGAAAATAATTAGATTAGTAATATTTTGAATCTTTGCATTAAAAAAGATATAAAGCTATAAATAGCTTATTATTTAATGAAGATAAAAAATAATGGTAGGATTATTTTTATGAGTCTGGTTAAAATTAACAAAGGTTCTATGCTTCAAATTATGTCTAATTAATCAATTTGAAAACAGGAATTTCGGATGGGGAGTTAAACCCAATTTTAACTTACTTATAAGAAAATTATGTTGATAAATATGTGGGAGGTGAAATTTTTATTTTTATTATTATATATTATTAAAACTAATAATCAAAATATGTATTAAAATAAAAAAAGGAATTCCTGCAAGTGAGAAAATTACGGGATAATAGTGGGATCTTCCAAATGCATGGGCACCCTCTTAATACTACATTTTAGAAGGACTTTGGAAATAACCTTAAAATTTAAAAGCTTAACAATTGGCTAAATAAATATCTTAAAATTTTCTGAAAAATGCATTTTGTTCTTATTATAATCCAGACTTATCAGAAAAAGCAATATATGAAAAGGTAACTATTTTATTTTTGTATTTCTTTTTTATAATAAATTATTTATTGGAAATTTTGTTAATAATTACTAGTTTTAATAAATTTAATATTTTATTAATTTTAAATATAAATTATAATATTTAGTATAACTCTGAATAAATTGGATAACCTGGAGGAGCTGGTGAATACACCATTTAGGTTGGTTTTGGTTGGACAAATGGGACAATTTTGAGAATTTTATAAAAATATCCTAAAATTGAAACTCCTCAATGTGAGAATAACGATTTTGATGCTGAAATTTTGAAAAAAATAAAATTATTTTTAAAATGAATGTATATTTTATTAAATTTTTAATCCATATTCATAAGTAGTATAATTAATGAAGATAAAAAATCATAAATTTAAATAGGTTAAATTTGCTTTTTTCTTTTATATTTAAAATAATTTCGTTTTTAATATTGATTTTTAAGGGG